>JABCKD010000724.1:0-49270 GCA_013186415.1 Fusarium sp. NRRL 66088 | reverse complement strand
GCTATAGCCTCCGCCGCCACTACTATAGCTGCTGTGACCGCCTCCCCCACTGCTCGTGTGGCAAGAGGTCTTGTGAGTGCTGCCAATCGCAGCGTCGGCAGCGAGAAGAGAGTTCATGGTCGTTTGCTGGTTGATTCTTGATGCTGTACCCGCACCGCCTCCTCCCCTTGGGGACGAGGATGTCGCTGGCTTGGAGGCTGGCTTGGCTGCTGGCTTCTTGGCAGGAGTCGGAGCAGCAGGAGTGGACTTGGCCGGAGCTGGGGTAGACTTGACTGGGGCTGGAGCAGATCTGGTGGTCTCAGGGGCCGTGGGAGGAGTAGTCTTGACGGACGGAATTTGGGTCGTCTGGACAGGCTTTGGGGATTCAAGCTTTTCCGACTCTTCTTGAGCGGCGTCACGCCGAGAGAAGCAGAGGCACTTGGCAAGGAGGTCCTTGAGAGCCATGTTGCCGGCTGCCGAGGTGGCTCAAGTATGAGAGAAGTGATGCAGTTGACTGTGTAGAGTTGAAGATGCTGATGATGATTCTTCCAACTCGTCAGCCAGAGCATGAGGTTTTATACTCGAGATGCAACTTCAAAACTCGTATGCTTCCTCGTTGATCAACAAGGCACCCGCATCTCAGTAGTGCTGGGCCAAGATGGTTCGCCTTCACGATTAACTGTCGCGTGCCTTGAAGCTCGGTATCAAAACAAGCAAGACATGGGTCGTTCGATCAAGGTGTGGAGAAGACGTCTCAGTTTATTCTAGTTTCCGTACGTGAGCCGGGCGTCTTGAACCTGGTCAGATCGAGGCTAACTTAGCTGGCGAGGTTGAATCGTGCATAGCCTCCATGATCAGAGCTTGCCAAGACATCTGTTGGCCTTTTTTACGTCTCCGCTATTCAGGGCGTACTCACTTTATTTTTGCCTTTTTGAGCAGGTTTCTTTTTAGGTGCTGATGGCTAAATCAAAGAATATTCTTGAAGCCTTGGCATATGCACCTTTGTGGTCAGATGTGCCTGAGTGGTGCCAGCACAAAGTTAATCATATATTCAAGGTTATTATTTCATATTATTCATTGCTTTACTACTATTGCGCTTCCTTCTTTATTAATTCTGCTGGTCGTCGGGTCGGCTTTGAGTTGTGAGTGCGAGGCTACGCGATGAATGCACTTGAATATCAAAAGCCCACTTGTATTCATTCAACAACTCGGATGAAAAACGCAACTGTTGGTCTCTGCACAAAAGAATCAAGTGTAATAATCAAGTGGGTTCTAAAATGGAAGCCTGGAAGAACAGCCTCATCCTGCAAACTGCTCAAACAAGTCTTAATTCCGCCCTCGGCAGGCCATGAAACAGATCAATTCCGAACATGTCTGGTTCTTTGAGGCTGCCTAGTGCTTGCCAAGCATGTCAAAGCTCAACTGCATTGTTAGATCTGGTGACACAGCCACCAAATTAACCCCTCAGAGTTATTTAAAACTGCAAGGCGTCTGCAAGGCATATTCACATTTTCGGTGGATACTTGATCACCAGGCAGAAAAGAAAAAAGCTCACCAGCTGTTTTCATGTCGATCCTCTTTGCAAGTTAATGAATGTGATTATATGAAATAGCTTGAGCCGTCGTCTTGAAAACATTGATCTAACACTTTGTCAAGATATGTGGCTGCTTGTTGTTCACCATGTCTTACGTATTGAGTCCCTCTTTCTAAAGAAGGCATTGACCCCTATGTAGTAACAATAAGCATATTCATCAATACATGACGGCATTGAAGAGCTAGTCCTAAAAAACACTGTAACTTGGATACTGTTGATCCTCCACGGCAGCAGCCATAGAAGGCAGCATCAGTCGCGAGGTTGTTCTCCATTTTGGCCAACTGGAACTGGAAGAAGGCCAAATTTGAACGGCATTTGACGTTGGAGCTTAACACCCACTCCCCAAGCGACTCGGAGCATTGGTTCAAGGACTGCTATTTCAGTGCGCCTGGCGAAGAGAAGTTTGAGGTCCTTGCACAGAGTCAGAGTGGGAATGTGCTTCTCCTCCTCTGGCCATCCGAGTCCAGCGAACCCCAGCCTATTGCGCCCTGACAGCTGGCACTCATGGATGATGGGAACCATGTTGGCAGTGGCAATTTTTCTTGCATTGTACGCCTTCGATTGTAAATTGAGACAGAAGGACATTATCGGCATGGCCGATTTCTGGACACAGTTCGCAGGTGTCATGTTTGGTTGGGGTGGATGAGATTGAAGCTGTCTATATGTGGTAAAAAGGGACACTACAAGTTGACAACCATCAGCATTCCATTTACAAGCATCAACAGCTGTCAATTGAACAAACTGCCAGCTGGTCAAAAAGTAAAAAAAAAAAGATGAGCTTGATCATTCGACCACGCCAGGATTCGAACCTTTGGACTGTTAGTACGGATGTTTGCGGAGCTGGTCAAGTGAAGTGGAACTAACCTGGAATCTCTAGAGAGTTCGGGAGCTCAAGACCGAAATCTAGCGCCTTAGCCATTAGGCCACGCGGCCGGTTCTTGTTTTTGAAGCGAGGCCTTCTTGTTGGCAGTTTCATGGTGGGAGATGGTTGACCCGTCAGTAACATACAATCCATTGACCATTGTCTCTTGCTTCACATCATTAATGCGACACCTGTTCCTAAACTATACATGCGCCCCTACTAAACATTCATATGCTAAATGGCCAAGTTTCTGTGCCCAATGTCCACTTACTGGGAGCCACATGTCAATTCCAATCTGGCAGATATCGAGGTGATCGCCCGAGTACTCGTCTAGGCCGTCGATGAAGAAACATATGTGAATTGACAAGTCCATCTTGGCCACAGCTCGCAGCGCAGACTCGAGCTCAGGGTGTGTCCATTGAGATTGCTTTGACGTGTTTGCCCATCGAGTCGGCAGTAGTTTTGGTATCAATTTCGGCTCCCCCTCAAGGATGTTGTGTAGGAGCGATCGAAGGAGTCCTTCCAGGCCCGTAGATGGTGAAGAAGTGTTTGGCCAAAATGAGTTCTTTATGACCAGCTCACTTTTGTAGACACTTTTGAGTCTTTTCGTTATCGGAAACAAACTTCATAAAGGTCGATTTGCCAGATCCTGGCTTGCCCGAGACCCAGAACAGTTTGGAGTCCCCGGGGCCCCTTTCGACCTACAGGCGTTTCAAGAAGCCAGTGTCTCCGGCATCACCATAAATGTCAAGGTCTGTAACAAACAAAACAACACACATCAGAAAAACACCTGCCGCCAACTTTGAGTACTCCCTTCTTGGTTTTTATTGTCTCATTATGTATCCATGATCTGATCTAACCGACGCCTTTACATGGTTGGAATACCCTCAAATTCCGCATAACCAAGTGCCAGGTTCATGTTCTCTGCCAATCTCATTAGTACTTAACCGAACGTGTCGTGTTGATTAAGGAGATACTTACGCAAGCACTGAGTACTAGCTCCCTTGTTCAGGTTATCTATTGTGGAACAACTGGGCGCAGTTAGCACGGCCAATCCTTGAAGAGGCTGCCAATCACTTACATGACCACACGCTTGCCAGTGTCGTCAACGGCGAACCCTCCAATCTCAACTCCGTGTCGCCCCTGGATTGCCTTCACGAGCGGCGCCTCCCCGACCACCTTGACCAGCTTCTCACCGTCGTACCGCTGCTGGAACAGCTCCCTGATGTCGCGAGAGGAGATCTGCTTGTTGAGCGGGATGTTGACAGTGTGGTGGATTCCTCTATAGATAATGTTAAGAAAACTCCAATTAGCTAGAGAAGAGGAAACACTGACCGGAACCAAGAAGCCACATGGGGGATAAAGGCGGCGGAAATACCCAGATGATGATTGATCTCGCGTTCATGAATATGACCAGTCAATGAGTAGGGGAGAAGGTTATCAGTCAGGTTCTCGACATTGTTCCTTGGAGAAGGCTTAGTGCCGGCTCCTGAGTAGCCAGATACGGCAAAGACGACAGGTTGACCTCCAAGAAGGTCGTTCTCGACGATGGGAGCAATGCTAAGTTGGGCAGCAGTAGCATAACAACCAGGCACAGAGATCCGGGTGGACTGAGCAATCTTGGACCGCTTGGTGATCTCAGGCAGACCGTAAGTCCAGGCATCATCAAACCGATAGTCGGCGGAAATATCGACAACGACACTCTTGTGTTGGCTGTTCTTCTGAGCCTGATCAATGGCCTCGATGTAGGGCCTGCACGCAGAATTAGGAAGAGCCATGACCCAGCAGTCAATGTCCTTATCCAGCTGAGCAATGTCCTCGGGTATCAAGCTCTCGTAAGTGAGCTTGCGCTTGGTGTATCCCTCGAGCTCTTGCCCGGCGAGCTCTCGGGAAGATACATGCCGAAGGTCCATGAATGGGTGCTCATTCAAGAGATCAATCAAGGCCTGACCGGTATATCCACGGGCACCAATCAAACCGATGCGAGAAGGGGAATCATTCGAGGCATTCTTCTTGCCAAGAGGCGGGTTGGGGTTGGGGGTGGTGTACTGTCCCAACGACCTCGTAGATGAGAGGCATCGAGCTTGGAGATGTCGACTAGAGGCCTCAATTGGTCTCAACTGTCGAAAAGCTCGGCGGGCGCCTGCGCGCAAGGCAATTGAGGGGGCAGACATGATGTTCTCGGGTCAAGGTAGTCCAATGTTGTGGTGATGTCAATCAGGCCAGAGGAGTGTCTCAGCGATTTCGCTTTGACCGTGGTGGTGTAAATATCACGTGACTGTTTTTGAACTTGGCCGAGGACGATCTCATGGCTGCATTTTGCATCAACTGACTCGTAAAAACAAGAGCTACTAAATAATTGAGTAGAGAACAATGATTACGTTGCTGAATTAGCGGTCGGGATCACCTGAGATCCACGCAATGTTGTCATTGTGGATTAATAAAGCTGTGAATACTGGGGACCACTTACACGGACCCAGGTCAGTATTAGACTTTGTTTCGAAACGTTTTCATGAACGGCAAAGGATTAATTCAATTGAGGGAGACGCATCATCGGGAACACACTCGTACGTTATTTATGGGGGAAATATTATGCTTGAGCTCGTGATTCTAGCTTTGAGGTGGCTCCCAGGAGAACACTCCTCGAGCGCTGACACTGGATAACTAAACTCATGCCTGTAACCAAAGATAACCGTCCATCCTCCTTAATATCTCTACTGAGCCAAAGGTCCAACCAGCGTCACCTCATCGATATGCGAATACGAAGAGCCACACTCAAACTTGAACAGAATCTTGGGGTTATCCCCAGCCTGCTCCTCCGTCCATCGACACGTCGTCGTCAGCTCCTCGAACCTTCCATCGGTAGTAGTCGCCGACATATGTCCCTCTGCCTGGTTGAGTCCACCCCACACACAGTAAATGTTGACGCTCTGACAGCCCAAGCCACCGCCATAGTTGAGATCGAGGTTGACGTACGCCGAGAGGTCGTACTCCGCTCCCGGCACGATGCGTGAGGCGTCGAGTGTGTTGAAGACGTAGTAGCTGGTCATTGATCCGGATGTGGAGAGGGCTAGCGACCAGCCCTGCACCTGGGTGTCTGGGTCGAGACTGAGTCCGTCATAGCCGCCGTTGAGACCAGATGACCAGGCGTCAGCGCTGTAGCCATCGTTGAAGTCGCCGTTTATGAGGATGTTGGTGATGACAGGCTCGATGGATGAGGTGGTCGATGAGGCGGCCTGGGTGGTGGATGTAGCAAGTGTGGTGCTGTCGGTCGAGACGGTCATGGTAGAAGAAGACTCAACCGTAGAAGATGCAGATTCGGTGGTGGATGTAGGGGCCGTAGTGCTATCAGTTGAGATTGTGACAGTTGTCGAAGACGTCTCAACTGTCGATGATGCAGACTCAGTGCTTGTAACAGAAACCGTGGTACTGCCAGTTGAAACAGTCGCAACAGAAGATGTCTCAACCGTCGAAGACGAAGCAACATCCACGCTGGTACTAGACTTTGGCCTACACAGCGCCGCCTCAGAGCCAGCGACAAAGCTCAAAGCCGCAAACGCAGCAAACAACTTTTGCGAAACCATAGCGAAAGACTAAAGGTGAGTGTTAAAAAAGGAGAGAACTGAGGTGAATACGAAATCTCCCCAAGAATCGGCGATGTCTGGACTTTTAAGCAGCCACTCGCACATCACGATGGAGCTAGCGCAGGGTCATCAGAATCTAGTTTCGCTCTAGACGCGCCGTTGATTACATGGCTCTTTTGAATAGAGTCACCGAAATCCAAGCTGGTTGATGAGGCATGATGGTCGTAGATATATAGACTATGGTGTTCTCACAACACAACGGCCACAAAACTAGAACCTTTCCCTCCCAACGCCAAGATATTTGCCAACGATGAAGCAAAAGAAGCCAAGAGTCAGGATCTCTACAAGTTCTGTTCTTTAGTTCTAGATCCAGGTACGGATACGCCCGACCATTCAACCCCTGTCGGCTTTTCAATAGTTTAAAGAGTGGATATTCAGCTGAGCACCACACGACCTGGGCTATCCCTGAAGGGTTCCCATTGGCATCTTTTTATATCCATCCATGAGTTCAAAGAGAAGATTAAGGACAAAGACTTGTTTGCAAGCATTTGCTCTATGCCCGTATCAGCAAATAACCGTGATTATAGCAACTGCAAACGAAGTCAGGGGTATCAAATCAGCAAATAACGACCAGGCTAAGAGAGAGATAAAAAGAAAGATTAAAATAAAACAAGTCTTTACAAAGTCTTTCATAACTTCTCATTGGACCTTGAGCCTTTATAATTTTTATTTCTTTATTAAAGTTCTATAATAAGATATACCCAACCTAAGCAAAATCTTATACCATGTTATCCATGTCCCAATCAAAGTTGTCCAGCTCCTGTGACCCAAAAGCGCCAAACAGCTCATTGTCACCCGACGGATCCAGACTTCCACCAACACTCGCGGGACCAAGTCCCAGGTCCGAGGGCACGCCCATCCCGACATCTAGCATGTTATCAACAGACATGCTATCGCCTTGTACACCTGAAGCCGCAGCTGCCATCGCATCTCCCAGCGCCATGTCTGCCGTCTGCAACATGGCTTGTGCCTCGGGCATGACCATCAGCATCTCGACCCTACGGTGTAGACGGACCACGATCTCGGCCAGCGCCGCATCCTTTTTCTGTAGCTTCTTGCAGCCTTCTGCCTCCGCCTTCAGCATCTCACGGAGCGTACGCGGCCGCTGCAGTGGTGGAGGCATGTTGCCGTTCGCATCGAGCATGGCGACGGGAGCATCCTTGACCGCATCAGGGGCGCAAATCAACGATGTGGCAACGTCGTACACGCTGTTGGCGTTCCCTGCCTCGGTTTGCTGCCTCACTTCTTCCAAGATGATGTGTAACAGCCGCTTCGATCCGAGCAGCTTGAGCGCTGCGAGCATCTGGCGATGAGTATACGAGGTCGGCATGCTGTTTATCGCTGGGTGCATACTCCAATGTACGAGGCCCTGAATGTTGTGCTTGATCGCGCTGGCAAGCCCGTTCGTGGCCGTCGAAGTCCAGGACTCAAGTTCGTTAATGTCGGCACCTCCTGTCCGTCGGGACAACGGGATGCTGTCCTTGAGCACCCGCAGAAGGGGCTCAATGTCCTGATTCTTCGGATCGCGCCTCTGATATGTCCGGAGGGAATGCTCAAGGGGCTTCGCGATGAGGTTCTTGACAGACGAGAGCATCGTGCTCGCTTCACCTGATATGCTGCTGGGAAGAAGGATAAGCTGGAGGACCTTGATGACGGACTTGGCCTCCTTCTGGTCGAGCCAAAGATAATCTGACAGAAACCGGATAGCTGGCACGAGAGACGGCAACAAGAACGTATCGACCAGATCTATACTTCCATGTCAGCTTGAATAGTTCTCCGATGTCACAAATCGTCTTCTAAAGTCATGTACTCACATTCAACGCCCCCCTTCAGGCTCTCATCATTAAGGTAGCCGTGCGCGTACGCAACAACAATGTTCTGGAACAACGGCGCAACCAACAGATAGAATTCCTGCGGGGGACAAGAAGACATCAATTCGTCGCCAAGACCGCCGGCCTCGGTGTCAAACAGTCCGTGAATCCAGCCGCCAATATGTCCGTTTTCCTGTTCCGTTAGTTCGTCTCCCTGTCGAGCGATATGTCCACGTCCGATGATCTTGGCCACACACGAGTCTGGAGTAATTGCGCCGACATCTGCGGCTGTCAGGTTGTATCGGTAGGCAAATGCCAAAACCAACAAGAGAATAGAGCCAAACTCCTCGTAGACTGGTTGGTACTCGCCTTGATCCTCCTCATATCGCCAGTTGTCGAGCAACCGACAAAGGGGCTCAAGGATCGCTGGCAACTTCTCAAACAGAAGAATCACGTCCAACGATTGTGGCTTCGCCGCCAACTGACTGCATAGGAGCTTCAGAGACATAGTCTCCTTGCTATGACAGTATTGTCGCAAAAGCTATTACTCCGTTAGTCCTCAAATGCATGGGCGGTTCTGAATTGCCAACCAACCTCGATGAGCGCCTGACAAACCGCGCCGACATTGCCGTCCATCTTGTCAAGCTCTGGAATCAATCCTTGGATCTTTTCCGTGTCGGACAAACAATCCTGAACAAGCTTTTCTTTCGAGTATTTTTGCAACGACGGTTCGTCCGACAGAGAGATTTCCCCGAGGATTCTTTCCACGTGGTCTCTCTGCACGAGACCATGAAGGACACACGAGGCGCAAAACTCCTCTCTGACACTTTCAGTATACGGATTGTTATTGCGAGACTCGTCAAACATGAGTGAGGCCGTCGGGAACAGACTGGTGTCGACATGGTGTAGTGCTTCCGTGATGCAAAACTCGGCTGACGTGCCTGGGAATTCGGGAGGGCAAAGTTGATAGAGGAGTAGAGGGAGCTTGTTGATCAGGTATGAACGAAGAAGGTGAGCATCTTTCTGTCCCTCATTGCGAAACACAGCATTTGCTAGTATGTCGAAAGATGCCAGGATCAGGTCAATCGCGCTAGATTGAACATCTCCTTGGTACTTGTTGTTCATGTAAGAGAATAGAGCGTTGTCGTCCAGAATGGGGCGCCCAATAAGCTAAGTCTATTATTATAAGGAAGCATTTCGAACAAGGACATTACTAACCGCAGCATTGAGGTAGATATATAATCCTGCTCGGGTATTACTGATGGGGATCTCGGGTATCACAAAGTTTTCCAGCCCAACTGTAGAATCCAGAAGTTCATCCATGGCGGCGTTAGCAACCTGCTTCTTCTTATCCGCAGGATCGAGACTTGCAAGGGTCTCGGTTCGGAAGAGCTCCAACTTCTCGGTGAGCTCTGGCACAAGCTGCAGGGTTGGTACGAAGCTTGCTAGGCTAGCAGCCAGTTCTTTTCGAGCGTCTGCCACAAAGTCAGCGTTTGATCGATAAAGTCTACAAGTCGAGATACCTTTGGCGAACGGCCTACTGACGGCCTTGACCAGTATGTCATTCTCACAAAGACGCAGAAGCAGCGCCACAAGGCCAGCTCGAGCTGACTCCATCTCATCCCTAATCTGCGGAGAATGCAGTTGGCCGAGCATGTCGGCCGCAAAGGCAGTAGATGCAGCCGTAAAAAGCGCCATATATTTCGAGATGATCTTGACAACGTCCAACGCAATCGTCGAGTCTGGGATTGCTCTCCCTTCCACCACCGCCTTAGTAAGGCTATAGAAGATGGCCTCCTCGGCCCAGTACGAACTCTTCCAACGTTTTATTTGTGTCTTTGGCGGCTGCGCCGCCTCGTTCTTGTCGTTGCCATTGTTGGGTTGCTGCTGCGCCTGGGCATGTGAAGACGAGTACTTATAGAGCGCCTGCAAGACGGATGGTGTATCGATATAGCCCAATCGCGTGAGCGCCTGTAGATACGGAGGAATTCGAGGATCGAGGCTGTTGTCGTTGGAGGGCTGCGGTCGCAAGAAGAAATCTGCGATGACGGCGGGGGGTAGAGGGTGCTCGGCGTAGACCTGTTGTACCAAGACCTCGAATCGATCCGTGTCGACACGTCTGGCGATACAGCGGGAAACGAATGTTTTCCAGAAGTCGATGGTTGCGCGCAAAGCGCCCTGCGCAGCGGTGCGACTGTCCATGTTGAAGATGCTGTGAATGTCGATCGATGGCGGTTCAAGGAGGAACTGGAGGTCTGTTTATGCGCCGACAGAAGAAGGAAACCGATCCATGAGTCAGGCCTGCCCGTGGAACGAGGGCTTGCTGCCTGTCGTAAGCTTCCCGTTTGCGAGGCTAAAAGTTCAAGTATAAACTAGATATACGTTGTCGTAAGAAGGAGAGTCCGTTGTGGGTGGGAGCTTGGAAGCTTCAACTGCAGGCGCGAAGAGCCGGTCGCGGGTGGGACCCTTGAAACGTTGCGACCGTGACGCGGAATCATTCCGCGGCGATCAACTGTCAGACAGAGAGCATGATGGTTCTCAAAGGACAGCCAGAGAGTGTGTACAGACATGTCAGAATGCTAGATAAAGAGATCCTCAGTCTGAAAAGGAATTGAAGGATCTTATATTATTTTACATGGATTTTCAATAATATACTATTAATCCTAATAAGTATTTAAAGAGAGTTAAGAGAAATAATCAGCTAATAAATATTAAAGATCTTAAATCTTATAAATGTTTTTTCTTATTTTCTTTTATACATGCTAGATCATTTAACTTTGAGATCTTTGATCAGAGTTATGATGCCTTGGACGGAGGACATCATGGCTGGCAAGACATCACGACCAACAAGACATATTTGCCGATAAGTCATAACACCTTGAGTATCTAAACAAAGGGAATAAGACAATGAGAACTGCAATGCTGCGTTGGCTGATTGACTTCCTTTTGTCTAAAATCGACTGTTTGCAGTGCCTTACACGTCAATAGTCGGTCAATTGAAACATTATCTCAGTCCCTCACAAAACGGCGCCGAATAAGCAATCGTTCAGGATACCTATCATCTAAGATATATCCTCTCTCTAAATAAGCCTTTATTGATAGGTAGGCATAGAGTGCCACTCATATAGGACCATGCTAGATATTGTTTGTCACACCAGGCACGATCCCCTCAAGAATCTCCACCAGTTCATCCCACACCCTCTGTGTCAACTCCTCTCCTTCGTCACCCTGCATGATGCGAGGAGGTTCATGCAACTTGGCGTCAAACATGAACCGCCCATGTGTATCGTCTCCCGCAAACGCCGCGACGAGCAGCGTCCGTGACCCCATCTCGGCTGTCCGCGCAAATATGGCGGTGAACAGCTTGAAGATCAGGTTGAACGGGAACGGGAATCGTCTGAAGAGTTGCGTGCCGCAGAAGCCGGGGTGAAGGCAGTTGACGATGATGTGGCCTTTGCCTGATGCGTCGACAGCTTCAGCCAACTTTGCTGTGACCATGACCTGCATCATCTTGGAGACGTTGTAACGCTCTAGTACGTCTGTCTTTGCGTCCAGTGCTTTGAAGATGTTTTCTGAATCGCGCTCCGGGAGGGGACTCTTTCAAATTGTTAGCCAAAGGACATGTTGGGTTGTTGAGAACACGTACCGCGGTGGCTGCATCAGACGACACAACGACAATATGGGGAACGATGTTAAACTTGGTCGCCGTGCGCCTCATAATAGGCAGCACCAGCATCGTGAGAAGAAATGTCGAAATGACATTTACAGTCAATGTAGATTCATGACCCTCAATCATCTCGCGCGTGAATATGAGGCGACTAGCATTGTTAACCAGTATATCCAGACGATCCAGCTTGTCGACACGCGCCGCAAACTCGCGCACGCTGTCGAATGACGCCATATCCAGTTGCCAGACCTCTGCAATGCCAGTCTTCCCAGTCGTTTCTTCTATATCCTTCTTGGCTTCTTCGCCCTTGTCAAGGTTGCGACATCCCAGAATGACCTTTGCGGCGCCAAGGCGCACAAAGTGACGCGATACTTCGCGACCAATGCCTGATGACAGTCGAAGTTAGTATCGATTGGATGGTGACGGTAGCTTCTGTATATTACCGCTGTTCGCGCCTGTCACGACAACTATGCTTCCCGAGCAGTCTTTTTCTGGGTAGGGCATGGTGATGAACCCACTCCGGGCCATGTTGTAGACGAGGGTATTCATCGTGGCTGGAGGACAATTGTCGCGCAATTGAATGGTGTATACAAGCCTGTTGATATAATCAAGACGAATTTTGGCTTGAGATGGCAACGATTAACAAAGGTCAAAGTGGTCTATCAATCTGACAGCTCGATTGGAGCTTCAAAGTTATCGCTAATAATCCATGTCGTCCCAGCTCAAGTTGTGGAGTTCCCCAGACGGGGGCACATCATGTCACTAAATTTGGTGATATACCCAAGCAAATGCAACATATTAAAGATTCATTTATTAGAAAAGGAAATAAAAATCTAGAGGCAAAGCAAGAAACTGCAGAGCATGTGGGGGGATATAAATATTCCAACAACGCCAACAAGTGCAATTAAACACCCAAAGAACGCACTCTCTCTCTCACTTCTCAAACGTCACCGACATGGTTCTCTTGCCAGCAGCCCAGCCACCAGCATAGTCGGTGCCCAGGTATCGTCCCTTCATGAACCAGATCAGGAAGCTGAACAGCTTCATCGTGCCCATCTGGCCAGTCGCCCTGCTTCGTCCCAGGGTCACGGCAAACATCTCCTTCTTGTTGACGGCGTACTCGGGGGCCTCGCCTGATTCGAGGTATGCGGGGAGAGCCTTGAGCATGTGCCTGGACTGCGCCTCGGCGTGCATCAGCTTGGGAACCTCGAGGTTACCAGCGTCGCCCACAACAAAGATGTTCTTGTGGCCTTCAGCCTGGAGGCGCGTCGTCTGCTTGATGTAGTTGCGGCCATCGAGCAGCTCCTTGGGCACGAACTCGGTGTTAGGGACGATACCCGTCGCGGGGAGATAAGCCTGAGTCGTGATGGTTTTTGTAGTGCCGTCCGAGGCCCGGAGCTCGAGGACAATGTCGGAGGATCCGGGCGTGGGAGTCGCGCTCGTGACGGTCGTGTTGGGGATGAGCTTGACCTTGAGCTTCTCGAGCTCCTTCTGTGCCTGCTTGCGGACCTGATCGGTGGCCGGGGGTGCGAGGGGAAGGTTCTCGGAGTAGATGAAGATGACCTCCTTCTTACCGTGCTGAGAGTACTCGAAGCCGAGCTCACCAGCCGTCTCGGAACCGGTCATGCCACCACCAGCGACGACAATAGTCTTGGCGTTGCTGATCTGGTTCTGAATCTGATGCAGCTTGTTCTTGCTCTCCTCGGTAGTGCCCAGGCTCTTCCAGATCATATCATCCCGAGTCCTTGAACCAGTAGCGATGACCAGAGTGTGGTAGTTGACCTCACGAACCGCAGCAGTGCCATTGAGCTCGACGCCGACAATGTTAGACGAAGGGTTCAGTGACACGGCCTTGCCCTGGATCCACTCAAACTTGTCGGATGGATACTCCTTGAAGGTGGGCTCGAAGGGGATCAGGACCTTTTCGTCGGCGAGCTGACCGGGGACGACGGCGCGGGGCATGGCAATGGGCCAGTGGAAGTGGGTGTTGGGAGAAATGACGACAATCTTGAGGTCCTTTCGCTTGAGGACGTGGTTGACCATGGTCTGGCGGATGATGGGGAGGGCGGCAGGGCCAGTGCCGAGGACCACGATGGTCTTGACGTTGTCAGTCATGTTGAAGGTGGTGTAGTCGGGTTTGGTGTAAGTCGTCGAGATGTAGGAGTCGGAAAGTCGAAGATACTGTGCCAATTAAGATAATTGTGTGTGATTATAGATTATGGTCCTCAATTGAATCCCGATATAGATAAATTATTCGAGTTCTTGGACTTGTTTGCTGGACTTGATGAGTGAGGTGGATGTGAACGAGATGCTTCATTCGGGACCAGCAGCCTCTAAATACACAAGAACATCACAAACACATCAAACAAAAGACAACAAGACCCACCGGAAAAGACATTTGTCACCCACCGCTTGCTTTCAAAGCGGCTCTCAAATCCATCATGCAAAATTAAAGCCCCCAGGCCGCGCGCCGACCGGCGACTTTTTTCATACGCAGGGGGGACGGCAAAGTTTGCCAGGGCCAGAAATCCACGATGTGGGAGAGACATCTCTATTTCAAGCCGGATGGATGTCTTTGATATTCCCCCGTGTAGCCGCGCGCTGTGGCCATCGAGTCGAGTCCCGCGCGGGAGGGTTGGCCGGCGCGGACCAATCATGGCTCTTGACGCCGGGCGTCCCCGCCTTACCGAGCGCCGGACCTTTCGTGACAGTCGGTATTGGGTCCGGGGGGATTTGTAAGTTTGCGAGATTCGAAGCGAGTGAGAAAAACAAGTTGGCAAGACTTGTGACACGTGAGATTTCTCTTGGCCGGCATTTGGGAGCATGATCTGATTTGGGGGCGGAATGATAAGCTTCCCTTGCATCGGTACGTAGGCAGTGTTTGCTGCAATTCGAGGCCATCATGTAACCCAAGACATCCCATTTCCCTGAGAAAGCTCTCGGTATTCGGGTCTTTCATCCAAGTTCTTCCAAAGTGTAATTCACGGCACATGCTGCAGATCAACAATCGCTCTGGTACCACCTCTAAAGAATTATCATATCAGCCAGGTCTAGGCCCTCCATCTATTGATTCCCTTCTTCAACCGCCCCGGCGGTTCGGGAAGATCTAACAATCCGAGGAGCTGTTGCCCAGGGCGCCACACCACCAATAAGCGACTTGGTCAGCGATATTAGATTGCCCAATTTGGGATTTCAGAGCCGACTCCACTCAAAGGTTAAGACTCTAATTTAATGTCACAGAAACACCACTATGAGCATTCTATCTAGTGATTGCGAATAATAAATGAGTTGGACTTTGCATTGTCGAAGAATCTTGAGATATCAAGCGATGGAGTTCGATTATTACGTAGTAAATAAGGCTACTGCCAATGCCTCAAATATGCTGATTAAGATATTCTCCAGCCCATAGCGCATTCACGATTCAATTATGAACCCATGTTTGGTCTTGACCATTGAATCGTTGAACTCTACACGGAGGTTAATTATATAACACTCATCACGTGTCATCACGGATAGTATCAGTCACGGCACTCTCATCCTTAGCATTCCCCCAGTTAGGAGTAAGAGATGTAGACTCTCTTATTTCGTTAGCTGATTCTTACACCGGGTGCTGCTCGTGTTTAAGTGGCATGGTGAACTACTTGCTTCTAAACTTCACAGAGGGATAGGAGTGTTCTTGTCCAGGGTATCTTGCCTGTCAGATACGTCAGACCAAATATCAACGACATCATCGCCTACTTTTCTACCACAAATTTCAATCAGTGTTAGAAACACCCTGGACCTGCCCTTACTGCAATACGTCGTTCGAATCACTCGAATCCAGGGAATTGCGTAGTTCGTGATGCCGCCTCTCGACAGAATCTACAGAAACTCATGGAAACACGTCTCGGTTCTGATGCCCAATGACGGCAGTCTGAACATCCTGACATCAGCAGTCGACGAGTTGTCACTTCTCAAGCCTAACCCATCATCTCGATCCCCGTCCCGAAAGGCAAATACCCGGGTGGCTGCAGACAAGCTATCGAGGGTGTGCAATGACGAGTTTATCCCCGTCCAACCATCTCGCCTTTTGTGGCTCTGAAAGGCAATGACATCTCGACGTGGATTTCAACCGTCGTCAGAGAAAAACACCGAGTCGACAATCTCTAGTTTGGAATGTCATTCCATGCTAGCTATTCATCGTCATAGGCAGGCGAGGTTGAAAGTCGGTTGCCTGTAAAGGTAAAAGGACACTGGGGTGGTGGTGCGGCTTAACGTCATATTCCCCCCCAGAGGCGCTGTAGTATGATGCAAAATTTCGCCGCAGCGCAACCCACCACCACCTGCGGCGTTTCTGCTTCCTCAGGAACAATCAGTAAATGCCTCGAAATCATATCTGTGTCGACAGTTCTGGAGAAGAGACTAATGTCGGGCCATGGTGACGCTGGAAGATCTTCGAAGAGGTGGGGAGCTCTTGGCCTGCACCCATGTCATTTCTCACATACGACGTCAAAAGAAGCATCGAGGCAAGGATTGGGTTAGAGGGGCGAGGGTTGGGGCCGACGAGCTTGACACACCCTCAAACCCTTGAGCAAAGATGGGCACCCAAGTCTAGAACGATTGAACCAGCTTGACTCAGCTCAAGGGTGACATTGAGGCTTTTGGGATAATCGAGCCAAGTTTGACCACCCAAGTGTCGTCATCACGTGTGTGGACAGATGATCTGGAGGCAACTCGACGAGGGATAGGCAAGGTATCCGTATTGAGTAAGTAGCTTGCCTCAACTAGCTGAGATGAGGAAGATGCCGTCCAGGGTCGAGGATCATGAGCTTCTCTTTTGGTAAGATGCAAGCCGAATTGAGCAAGACGCCGGTTTCGACACTCACGAACTGTGGCCTTGGAAGCTCAGTGGGGTCAAGCGTGCCTGGAAAGGATGAGGCTCTTGATGCCTCCTGACGTCGAAGGGAAACTGTGCCAGGCTGGATGGCCACCTCGACCAATGACGCAGATGGAATGTCGAGAGATGGCCTAGCCTTGTGGACGGGTTGTGGTCCAAGCTCATGACGCTCGAGGTGCAGCGAGCGTAACGTAAGAGGCGAAACGGTGGATGAGGCGAAAGGGAGAGAGAGAGATGACGGTGTAGCATCACGCAAAGAAAAGGAGGCTCAAGTCAATTAATTGTCTGCTTGTTGTTAGTGGTCCGTGTTGACCTCCGTTTATTCCCTGGAACCTAGCAAAACCCTCGAGGTGACATCAGCGGGAGGGGCTTTTTTGGCGCGGGCGGGGTTCGGTGACCTCACTGGCGCAGTGAGCTGTCGCAGAGGATGCCGTCATTGGCCCACTCAGAAACTGAAGTTCTCTGTTGGGAGAGTGAAGTGCTGGTCGTGAGTTGATACTGTGGTCGTGGTTCGACGTAAGTGCGCTTCCCTCTCTTGACTCCGTTTCTCTCTTTCGAGTCAATCCGTTTTCGTGGCGTTGCTGTTCAATGACAAAATGGACAAGTCCAGTCTTGTGGTGGTGGCGGTAGAGACTCACTCGTTTGGTGACTATCGACGTCAGAACATTTGATGGACTCAGGGGGTGTATTGATCCTCAAGGTTCCGGTGCCTGGGATAGATGGTCATACCCAATATTCAGTGTAAGAGTTCAACCCAAGTAGACAACTCACCTCATCAGGCACAAACACCATACAAGTAGGAACCATTAGCCTTTTCTAAGTCGGAGCCCTGGGCAAATAAGGGGAATGGGGAAAATTCAGGGTCCCCCTCCAGATTGAGGATTTGGCTCGGGACCATGGGGAATTGGTGACAATCCCATGGTGCCTCGGCCGAGTCCGCTCCCCATGATTCTCACTTTTCGACCCCCTCCCGGGCCATTCCCCACGTTTTTTTCCTTTGATGGCGGTCGCAGTTGAGCCTCACAAAGGGAGATAATCTCTCATTCTTGTTTTCAACCAGTTGCCCAATCACTCCAACTCTTTCCGGTCCACATGGGGTCCCTCGATGTTGACAACCTCGCCCTCTGTTGGGGATCTCAACGGTACGTACTCTCTTCAGTCTCAAGTGAGCGCGGAACAGAGTGTCCCCTAGACCCGGACGCCAATCCCGGGATGCTTGTCCTCCGGCTTGCAGCGATGATCCCTCGGTGCTAAAATGTCTCGGATCATCATTTCTGTTTGTGCCGCACTGGGTCAGACCCAGACCCAGATGAAGCCGTTGTGCTGCTCTCACCCCAGCAGCCGCGTGACCCGCCCCAAGAGGAGGTGAGCGAGAATGTTGGTCCTCTGGAGTGTGTGTGTGCCTGCGTGATTATCGAGCAGGGTCTCATGGACAGGAAATTCCGAATGGAAAACTTGAACTTTCAGAGTCTGCTGTGGTCTAGAACTGCTTTGTGCCCTCCTGTCAACGCAGAGACTGCATGCCACTCGGCCCATGATTATCTTTTCCTGCACGTCTCTTTCCGGCTTCTTCTCGACAAAAGATAGGCAGTTATTCGCAAGACCCGTGAGGTGTGATGATGACTTCAGTGCCGGCCCCGGATCAACAGGGTCTTTCCTCGTCCGTCTTGTTTGTATTCCATGCCACTGGAGGGGGATCAATGCCGGTCGAGCCAAGACTTGCTCCCAGGGCTGATCAGAGGATCCTGGAAAGCTTTGTTTCTGGCTGCTCATCAGTGGCGTCGCATCTCGTACAGTAACGGCCATACTGTCATCCTCTCGTGCCCGTAGCCTTGTCGTAGTCGTTGTCTGTGCAAGTGGCAAGCAAAGCAAGAAAGAACGGGAAAAATGTGGGAGAAAGGACCCTGAACGACCGGGGGTCGTCTTGCAGCAAATCAGAAGCCATTTCCCTTGCCCGCATGCCTGCATATGGCATGGGTCCAAGGACGCAGGGATTCAGGCGTCCGCTACCTGCAGAACGAGGATCCCTTGAAAAAGCTTACTGCGGCAACTGCTCGTCGAAACTCGTCCAGTTACGACATTCACCTGCGCTAGGAGACGACAATCACCGCCGATCAACAGAGGGTGCGGCGAAAGAGGATTGGGCCGTCGACCGAATGACTGGCCCCCTCCGCCGGGAGACTGATTGTTGAGCTCCGGTTTGTGGGATTGATTGATTGATTGCCCGCAGCGTGAGGTCTCTCGTGTGTTCCCGTGCTTGTCCGTTGATGGCATCACGGGTATGACACGCAAGAAAAGAAAGGGTCCATCCACACACACTCCCCTCTCCCATGCCCCTCCCACACACCCCCCATTACGAAGAATCAATCGTTATCCTCGAGTGGATGCATTTTCAAGGGACCTGGGGGTGGAGGCTTGCAGTCTGCCGATCCACACACAAACCACCCGCTGCTCATTCTCTTCTCCGCTCCTTTGGGCATTCTGGGCTGGACGGCTTCTGGTATAATAAGACTCTTGATTCCCCCCTCGTAGACAGACTTTTTTCTTTTATTCCAGTATCAGCATCTACCACTATAACAGTTCAGCCTCATCATCTCTTGACTACACGGCTATTTTCACTACAAGCCTTCATCACCACTCAACTCTTCACTCATACACTCACCGATTAAACATCACCACCGCCATCATGCCCGCTCGATCTGAAGCTTACACCGTCTCCATGCCTCTTTCTCCTCCTCCTCCCCAGAACCTCTCCAGCTACTCGCGCTTCATGCACGCCCACACCAAGCGTCAGATGGAGGCTTCCGGAGCCCGGTCGCCTCCCAACGGCTCAACTCCCCGTTTTGCTGCCTCATCCACCATCACCAACGGCACCAGCACCACGCACTATCAATAAATGACGGGCGTCGTCATCACCAGTAGAAAAGCAATCCGCACAAACTCGGATCGATTTTTCCTTGGACGACAAAGTTGGCGAATTTCCCCAATGACATCAAATACGACGTCAAGGGTGGCGAACAACAACCCAGCCCCTCTGGTCTGACACCAAAGGGCTCAAACAAACAAACGAACACGACTCTCTTCTCTCTCAAGTGAAATCATACTGCCCGGCGTACGGAGGTGCCAAAAGCAAAATCCTCGCCATTTTTAAATGGTGAATTGGCCTGTCTTTATTGTCTTTTTTGAGCGGGAGAAACACAAACAATCGGTGCAAGGCGTTTCGGCGGCGATTATGTCCATCCTGTTTTTGGACACGACATGGGGTTACAGCGAGAACAGGGGGTACACAGCATTCAGAGGTGGATTGGAATAAGGGAAACAGCTCCTAGCCATTGCAATTAGCGAATTATACACGATTTGATGATTTGACTCTTTTCAATCAACTTCTCTTCAATTCTCGTGCTGCGTGCTATTATGCGATGCGTGCAAATCCTACCAAAGTGTTCCAGCCCAACACAGCAAGTCTTGACTCGAAAAACAAATGTTTCGCCAAATTCTTGGGCAGCTGCGCCATGACTGCGCGGCTCGATGCCAAGATGGCATATTGAGATTTGCCTTGCTGCCTTGGTTTCAAACTCCAAACTCCGTGTGCTGTAATTTGCCATAGTTCAATCTGCCGTTCTCGTAGAATCTTAACGTTCCAACTCCTTTGTACTCCGTTTCCTGCCTTTAAACTAGGGATGGTTTCTTCTTGATCCCAAGCAGAGCCGAATGGTTCTTCTTCTTCTTGACGACTCGCTTGAACGACGGGGCTGCTGCCTCTGGTTCCGGGTTTGCCACCACAGCCGCACCCGCTCCTGTTGATGGCCCCGCGCTGCTTTCTGCTGCCTGTTCCGCCGAGTGGTCTTCGGTGACTGTGTCCAGCTGCGCTCGCGCCGTAGCAAATGCCCTCTTGGCTGCTTCGTCGTCCTCCCTCTCCTGTCGCTCCCGCTCCTCGTCCTCGCTCCGTATGATTGAATCGGCAAAGTCGATACCCTCTTTTTCTGATCGGTTGATGCGTGCGTTTCGTTGTCGAATCTCGTCCAGCGCGTCCGCCGCCGCCATCTCTCGCTGCGCATCCGCATTCTTGGCCTCCAAATCCGCCATGGCATCCTTCTCCTCTTCACCCGCGGCCTCTGCCTCCTCACGCTCCAAGCGATTCAGCCTTTCTTCGTCCGTTTCCTCCTCCGCAGCGCGATTTCGCCACGGTTCATTGTTTCGTACAGCCCCCGAAACTATCGCATAATCGCTGTTTTTTGGATCGGTCCGGAACCTGATCTCAGCGCTGCATCTGGTGCATCGAATGCTGAAATAGAACAAACTTATGCCCAAGTACTTCTCATCCGCCGGAGATTCCTTTCTTGAGTTGAACTTCCTTCCTTTGTAAATGTACTCGCCGCTGTGTTCTGATTAGCATCGAACTTGTGGTTGAAACAAGAGCGTGAGGAGGAGGCTGGGGGAAGAAACACCGGCCAGCGTGATGCAAGAGTAAATAAAACTTACCAAGTAAGGCATTTCATAGAAAACGGTGCCATAAGCTGCGAGGATGTTAGCAACATATAGTAATGGAGGGGTAAAGTAAAGGTGTAGTAAATGAAGGGATTTCAGAGGCACATACTCGAACGGTCTGGACACGAGGCCCCGAAGCCTTAGGACCCCGGCGACGCGCCAGTAAAGCACCGTCAAAATCAGGCGGGTAGTATTTTTGTAATACTTTGCGTTCCGACATGGTCGTGTGTATATGTTGAGAGTTGAGTTCTGGAGTAGGTTGGACGCTATCTAGAAATCGACTGAGTATGGCCACTTTTAGTCATGTGACTAGACAACACACAGTGCTAGCAGTGCCAGAAACACAGTACCGAAATGCTGCCGCTGTGTTACTTGATGCTAGTGATAGAAGGATGGCAGAGTGGGTTTTTATCTTTGTCTGGGGAAATCTTGTAAGCAAACAAACTCGAGCTTTTCACATTATATGCCGAATACAGAGTCCTTTTTCTTTCATAGTATTTATTGACTTTGGGTTGATTATTAATGTCAGGCATGTTGAAAAGCATGTCTGCTGCCATGTCAACCGCCCAGTCTATCTATTGGAAGAGATGCACGGAGTACATGAAGTAATAATCTTTCTGAATAATAGCTCACCTGGGTTTCTGTTTGCTGAGCAGGAATAGCTCAGCTAGCAGGTGAGGAAATAACAGGAAGAGCGCCTTGAAGTTCATCTACCAAAGCAACAGCAATAATATGTTAAGTGACAGAAACCAGGAAGATGAAAAACTCTTACCTGATTCACAGTTTAGGTATTCATGAGACATAGAAGCAAAAAGTCAACAAGTTCTCCATGGATTTGTCTGTTAAAGCCGTTGAATTACAAACATCCTTGACCAATCAGGCAGCCTGGCATTGTGGCTGGGTCCATGCCCCACCGCCATGCT
Organism: Fusarium sp. NRRL 66088; assembly: GCA_013186415.1. Classification (NCBI taxonomy): domain Eukaryota; kingdom Fungi; phylum Ascomycota; class Sordariomycetes; order Hypocreales; family Nectriaceae; genus Fusarium; species Fusarium sp. NRRL 66088. Next base: position 27,426 of record JABCKD010000724.1, on the reverse strand, counting down.
TGTCTCCAGTCAATCTGCCTGCCGTTAGCGTTTCTTCTCCAACCTTTCTCCACCAACATCAACATCGCCAAAATGCCCAAAGCAGAGGTCGGCTCGACGAAATACATCGCCAACCGCATGAAGTCCAAGGGACTTCAGCGGTTGCGATGGTATTGCCAAATCTGTGAAAAGCAAACAAGAGATGCCAACGGTTTTAAAATGCACACTCAGTCCGAGAGCCACGTCCGACAAATGCTCATTGTGGGCGAGGATCCCAAGAAATACATCAACGACTTCAGCAACCAGTTCCAGCGCGACTTTCTCCTTCTCCTCAGAACCGGTCATGGCGAGAAACAAGTTCACATCAACCACTTCTATCAAGAATATATCGCCAACAAAGAGCACGTCCACATGAACGCTACGAAATGGCCCTCCTTGACAGAATTCGCCAAACACTTGGGACGCGAAGGAATTTGCCGAGTTGAAGAAAACGAGAAGGGTGTACACATCTCTTGGATCGACAAGTCTCCCGAGTCTCTGCGACGACAGGAGGCTCTGAGGCGAAAGGAGGCGCAAGATCAGGGCAACGAGGAGGTCGAGCAGCGCATGATTCGCGAACAGATTAAACGCGCACAAGCGGCCGCCGGAACCCGAGACGAGGACAAGGAGGAGGATCCCGAGGCTCGTGAGCTGAAGCGACAGGAGGGCGAGAAGATTACACTGTCCTTTGGCCCCAAGCCTGCTGGACCTGCGGCAACTTCTACCGAAAGCCCCTCGCCCGACACGACCACGACGGAAACAGAAACGCCAGAGGCATCGAAGACGACTGCTGACAAGGGGAAGGACGCTGAGCCAGCGCCTGCAAAGCCCAGCGGATTTGGAGGTATCTCGATGAAACTCGGTGGCAAACCCCAAGCCAAGAACGTGTTTGCCCAAGCCAAGAAGAACGCCCTCTCGTCCGGCTCGAAGAAGTCTGCCAAGATCGAGCAGCCCAAGAAGATGAGCGAGGCAGAGCGCATTATGAAGGAAGAGATGGAGAAGAAGCGGTCCAGGGAATCAGCTGGCTTCAGTTTCGGCATGGGCTCTGGGAAGAAGCAGAGAAACAACTAGGAGGTTTCAAGGTCTTGGTTGCATACGGACAAGGTGGGATTGTGAGGGGCGGCGTTTTACGGCAAAGGAATGCATGTGTAGACGGGACTCGGAAACATGCCAGGGCGTTTGGTTTTATTGTCCATCTTAGATACCAAGACGAAACTTATCGAATGATGATGCACTATTTTCCCTATCTTTATACGGAATCACTGCTGCTCCTGTTCCTCCAACGCCATATTCGCCATGAAAAGTGAAAAGTGTCAATTTTGACGGGCTTCGCAAAACGCTTTCTAAGCATCCGCCTCCGCCTCTGTACCGTCGCGCCTGTAAAACAACCTGTCAGCCAGATCCTCATTTGTTTTCCGCAGGGTATGATAACTTACGGGATGTACTGTATTCTGTATTCGTCCTCGAGAGTCGACCGCACGTCATCGGGGAGCTGGCCAGACACCTTGATAGCGTACATGCCTGGAACGTAGCCGTCCAGTCGCTGGTACTTTGCTATCCACGAGCGCGCAGGGTTGGCGAGGGTGATGACACCCTCAAAGACCTGCGAGGTGCAGCTTTCGATCTGGTCCTGGGAACCGGCGAGGTGGAGGAACTCGTCGCAGTTGGGGCAGCCTTCGTCGCGGAATCGCTAGAAAAACAGAAGTGTCAGCTTCGTACAATGAAAACGAGTGATGATGGCTTTGAAGGAGCTTCGAAAGGAAACGCACGTTGTAGGTCATGACGATGGAGCAGACCATGCACGCGCGCAGATAGCGCTGCTGGCCAGGAGAGACGAAATTCGTGGACGACATGATTCGTAGATCGCTTCGAGACCGGTTCGGAGGATTTGGGAGCTGAGAAGAGCTGTGTTGATCGTGGAGAGTGTTGTTTGTCAAAGAAAGTAGGTTGGCATTGATCGCGACGGCCAGAGGCGGAAGTTGTAAAAGTTGTATGCACTTAGAGGAATTATGCATATAGTGCGATGCTCACTCAAACTTCAATCTTGACATCTAGGCAACTCACCAGGCACCACGAACAAAAGAATTCGACATTTTACGCTGAATACCAGAATAAAGATGACACAAAATACAAGCCAAGGGACTCAAAAGTCCATCTTTCAGCAAAAAGACCTCGAAAAATCTCACGATATCCTCACCTGCACCATCAAAGAACCACCTTTCTCATACGCACACCTCGAACTCGTCTCAGACAGAGGTACCGCCGCCACACTCGACAATCTACAAGTAAAGAGTTACTGCACAGCAGCGCTCCGCCAACTACTCGGCCTCACGGGGCAGGCCGTTTCTGTGGATATCCTTAAGGTTGAGGGCAGTCACGCGTGGGTTCGTGTGCCGCGGCCAGACTTGGGCTCCTTCTCGGCCGCCATTACAGCCTGGAGAGGCACAAGCGATGACGGAGCCCAGGTGAGCCTTCAAGTACGGCAATGCGCTGACTGGCTTGGTGCCATGGTGGGAGCTGATGGACAAGATCGACTATGGAATGCTTGACGACAAACAAGAACATCATTCAACTGGATCGTCATTTATCATGTGAATGGGTATAAATGTATGCATGTACATCGCCCATCGGCCAACTCTGCAAATGCACCGTTTCCAGACGCCCAATATCCTACCATGCCTTCAGCCCTACACCAACTCCGACTGCCAATGGGCTTCTATCTCTTACATAAGAGAGGACATGAGCGAGCTCTGAGCATATGCCTAATGAATGGTTAGTGCTGTGCTTTGGTGGACAGCATATCAGTCATCACTCACCATGGGCTTAATGTCGGGATGCGGTACGGCATCAAACTGCTCGTACTTGAGCTTATAGTCGGGGCCAATGTTGATATAGGCACCCCTGTTCTCCGTCGAGTCGCAGTATCGAGGAGCAGAGAAGACTAGAGAGTCAGTTACTGAGCAGTTAGAGCAGCATAGGTCACTTACCAGTAATACAACGGCCGTCGTGCTGAACCTCATAACCATCCATGCGAACCTCGTGACTTCGAATAACAGCCTCAAGGCCGTTCTTCTCGCAGAACTTCTTGGTGATGTCAGGTCCAAACTGCATACCAACACCACGCTTGCTGGGTCCTCGGCCGTTCTCCTCCTGGGGGTCCGTCCAGAGCATCTCCATCATCAAGCCAGCCTGTCCTGGTTGTCGCTGGTTGTGTCGGTTCAGTTTTCGGATGTCATCGAGTGTGATGTTGTCGTCAGAGAACAGGCCTCCGTGAAGGACCAGGTACTTCTTGCCAATGAGAGTAGCCAGTGCGAGAGCAGAGAAACTCTCAGAGAACAGCTTAAAGACCCTATAACCCAGTTAGTATCAGGGCAAAGTCTGTGTCACAAAATCTCACCTCTCGTTGTACTTGGCCTTGCACTCGCCCTCGAAGCCGTAGACCCGGTTCATGTCGTCTGTCTCATGGTTTCCACGGTTCAAGAAGAACTGGTTAGGTCGCAGCCACTTGTAAGCGTAGAGGAGCAGAGCAATCTCGGTAGACCAAGACCCTCGGTCCACAAAGTCACCGTTAAACAGATACCAGTGCTTTTCGCTAGGTGTGCCATTGCGACGGAACAGCTCCATGAGATCAAAGTATTGGCCTAGGAATAGAGTCAGCCAGCCATCGCTGCTGTGAAAGTCGGGGCGTCTTACCGTGGGTATCACCACAGACAGTCAGTTGGACGTCATCAGGGATCTCAACCTCGACCATGGTAGGCTCGTCGTACACAAGCTTCTTGACGGCAATAATGATCTGGTAGACGTATTTGCGGTGGATCTTCTTGCCAGTCTTGAACCTCTCAATCATGTCGTCAATGAACTCTTGTGTCATCTCGTCGCCTAGTCGTACGCCGTCATAGCCAGGCTCGACAACCATAGAGTCGAGATCAAGACCCTCGGCCGCAGAAGGCTCATCGCCGACCTCGATAGCGGCAAAAAATGCCAACTGTCGAACAATCTTCTTGCATTCTTCCAGCTTGAGCCGTGCATCCTTGTTGTTAGGATCGAGGCTAACGCAGCTCTTGAAGTCGTCGATAGCCTCCTTGGGTCGTAGGATCGCAGTCTTGGCTAGACCTCGTCGGTAGTAGGCCTAGTTGGGTCAGAAACAAGACTGTTTCTTCTCGTCCGAGGCGCTCGCGTGCAAGGGTGACAAACCTTGACCAGCTTGGGGTTGAGCTCGATGGCCTTGGTGGCGTCGGCGATGGCGTAACCGTACGCTTCAGTCTTGATGTACGCCTAATATCGGAAGAAGAAGGAGGTTAGCCACAATTCAGGCGCATATGTCGGCTACAAACCTGCGCTCGGTTGGTGAAGAACAACGGCTCCTTGTCGTTCAACTCGATGGCCTTGGTGTACAGGTCAACTGCGGCGGGGTAATCGCCGTGGCCAAAGGCCTTGTTGCCCTGATTCTTGAGGTCGACAGCCTTTTGCGACATGTCGACGGTATTTATCGCTCGCCCGCCGGAGAAAGAGACGTCAAACAAAGGGGAAACGAGGATCGACGTGGGGGAAGTTCGGTAGCCGAGAAGTTGATGATGTTGCGCCGGGCGTAGCAGCAACTACTCGAGTCTGTCGCAAAAGGAGGATTGGTACCAAGAGATAGAGCGGAGGCGTTCTAGCAAGTCAAAGTAGCAAGAGGGGAGAACTGGCAAGTCTACCAACGACAGGACGAGGCTTGGTTCCACGATGTCAGGGAGAGCAAAAGAACTTTTGACCTCGACGTCTCGAGCGGCGGCTTTTTTGGTGGGGGAAGCTTCTAGGCCCCGTTTACCGGCGTCATCGGTGGTGGGCAAAAACGGCTTCCCGGACAAGGTTACAGGGCTTGAGGGGCCTCGGTAGGCAGCTGATGGCCCTGTAACCCCCTGCAAGCCAGTGCCTCTCGATCTGCCTGAACCAGTAAGACCTAGCGTGAGCAGCCGCCAGAAACTGGGGGACCGGGTGCTCCGTTATCAATCGCCACGCATAGCAGAGCCGGCCAAGATCGGAGGTTGGATAATTGCATACGCATCAAAGCGGACCTGACACGGCCCCACTAATATCCGTGCTCCTTCGACAAGGTTGCCATGAGGCTTGCCTAGCTTAAACATCAACTCACATCCCAACTCACTCATCGCCGTCCTTTCAAACGAGATGCTTTTATCCAACTGGCCTTGGCGATAGACATAAATCGAAGCACAGGAGCTGTTTCTTCGGCGTGCCAGGCGCTTGCCTTACTCTCATCATGGATCCATCAACTGGCACCTCCAGCGCCCTGGTTCGCAAGCGGACAGATACAGACTTGATGCCTCCGCCTCCTCCAGCGAAGAAAATCAAGCGCCCCAAGCAAGTTCTCGACGAAGACACTTACACAGAAACACTTTCACAAATCATCGCCCGCGACTTCTTCCCTGGGCTATTGGAAACTGAAACTCAACAAGAGTATCTAGATGCTCTGGACTCCAAGGATGCTGCCTGGATCTCGAGCGCTGGTCGAAGGCTGCAGCATGTCATGACTCCTGGGCGCCGAAATACACCTCTACCGTCACAGTCAAGATCAACTCTCCCTGGAGACCAGACGCCTTCAGCATATGGCGGAGACACACCCGCCTCAGTCGCCTCAACTACCATGAGGTCACAGTCACGACTAAACACGAACATGAGCCTGTCCAAATTTCAAGAAACCTACACAAGTGAAGACAACGAGAGTTTCTATAAGCTTGTCGACAAACAGAATCAGAAAAGGGCTGAAAAGTATGCCTGGCTCTGGCGCGGCAACAAGCTTCCTTCAAGGCAGATGATCAAGCAGAAAGAAGTCGAGGACAGATTGATTCAAACGCGAAGCCTTATAGATGATGGCTTCAAGCGGGATCGTTTAGCCATCAAGGACAGAGACGACCGCCCAGCACGACCAGATACCTGGGATGCGAAGCCCAAGAACAACCTGATGTTTGGGCCCGAGGGTGTGGAGGATGGAGTTGTTACAGTTTCTCAAAAAGCTGAAGAAGCTTCCAGGATGGCACCCAAGTCCATATCATACGAGAACACGAGAATGCCCCAACCTCAAATCCTGCAGCGGCCACCATCCCCTACCATGTCATCAATACGGGATGCCATTGCAGGCAAGCCTCGTGTAGGAGACCAGGACTCGAGCGCTGCGGGCGGCGGGGAAACACCACGGGTTAACGGATACGCATTTGTTGACGATGAAGATGATGAGCCGGAGTCTGCTCCTCCTGTTCCCATTATCAATCTCGGCCCAGGTGATGCGAGCCCCAACCCCTTTCGGCTACAAGAACAACGCAAAAGAGAGAGTCTTCACGAACGGATGGTGGATCGAATATCGCAATCGAAAAAGGAATCTACGCGGAATGGCCTCACAGGGAAAGTCGATAAGACACCCGTACCTAAGTTTCCGAGCAGCCCGAGGGTCACTGGAGGCCTTACTCCTGCGGCCCAGAGACTTTGGAGCAAGATTGGAACTCCTAGCCGAGGCTCCTCTGGAAGCTCATTTGGGAGGTCTAAGCCTATGACTCCTAGGGGCTCGTTACTAAGGTCGGTGAGCAGAGCTAGCTCAAAATCGGGGCCAAATCCATGATAAACAACCTTGGCTCAATGAGAAAGCTAGAGTAAGAAAGAGAGGGAGGTTAACCGGTTGCGAGACCCCTAAATGTAAACATGGAGTCTTGAGATACTTGTCAAGACATTTGCACTGGAGGTAGTCGGGCGTTTTAGATACTGTTTTTCTTGTCATGGCAAGCAGGGAGCATGGGTGTTAATGTCACAGCGCGGATTTCAAAGATACTCAATTGCTGATACATTTTTTTTATCGACTAAGAATCTATCGCAATGTGTGACATGGCGCGGCCTGGTCCGGCTGTGCGTCTGGCTCGTCCGGCTGTGTGCCTGGCTCGTCCGGCTGTGTGCTTGAGACATTCAGTTGTGCATCCTTGTTCTCTAACTCCTGGGGTCTAAGGCTCTGAAACTCTTGCTCGAGCTTCTCAAATCGGGATTCCTTGATAAAATTGCCCATTCGCCGCTTGATATCGGAAGCCGTGATGGCCAGCCCGCTCTCAGCAATCAAGCGCTTTGTGAAGTCGGTGGCAATGGCTTGGTCAAGGTCTTCCCTCTGTGTAGGTTCGATGTCAACATAGGGGGCAAATGGAAATGTCTCTCGGTTCCTCTTAGAGCCTCAATACACTCGGTGAGGTCTGAGCGAGAAGCAAGCTAAAGAACCAAGAACAAATGATAATTATAGAGCAAAGGATTCTAATCCATTTTCTCTTCGTCCAGAACGTCGTCACCCAGCTTAGGATTCCATGCTGCAACGTGTGTTCATTTTCAGACTCATGGTCGAATTCACCTATCCAGTTCACCAATCTAACCCCCAGATATCCATCTCCAATTTCATGTTTCTTCCGACTCATCATCAGTGTCCGCCTGTTCTATGCCCTTCCTCCCGCTCGGGCCGTCTGGGGAAAACCTCTCGCGGATAATAAAATCTCTTGGGCACTGTGGTCAATTTTGTTGTCTATATATACGCCTGTCGCTAGTATGGTGACAAAACCCTTGTCGAGTCGCAGTGGTGTAATTGCATGCGCTTCAATGCGGTGTCGATAAGCCCAAGTCACGAACCACAGCCATGCCATGTGCTTCGATCATCAGATATCGAAGGCAGGGCATTAAGGCTAGAACCAACCCAAACTACCCCTATTCTAGAATGGGCTATCCTGCATCATTCCCACGTCCGTGTGAAAGTACCACACTGAAGTACGTCATGAACATCCCAGAAAATGCCATAGAGAGTCTCTGGGAGAAAGGGGGCGCGACAAACATTGCCGGCTCGTTCCACCTCCCCTCAATTCGTCATTAATGTACCAGCCAGTATTTAAGGATGCAGTACAGAGCTCTCTTGCATCAGTTTGCCTCCTCTCGGTAGATGGGTTGCAGCAAGCCGGGAGAAACCACCAGACAGGTCTGACTACCCGACGGAAAACTGATCGAAGGGAGGTTTGATGGGTTCGCCGTTCGTCGTTCGAAACAGAACCCATCGAAAAACAAGCATGTGCTGCAGTGCTGTTATTGCTGACGGTGGTCTGATTAGAGCAGCGACTGAACCCGATCACCAGGTTTAGGAGGCGTCGGCTCCTATATAGGTGTTGGCTGGTTGAGTAGAGCCTCCGTAACCCTCATACCCCCGGACGACATCGCGTCGGAGAATCACACCTCGTAAAGCCCTCCCCGGGTGATTTGGGTACCGATGTTGATGGTCAATATAGAGTTGAACATTTAGAGAGAGATCGTTCGAGTCTCTTGCAGTGCAACCCGAGGAAACCGCATACTCCATATCGGAGGCATCATTCCGCAGATGTCGAATGTTGGAGGTTTCGGAGGAGAACTCGGAGGGCACAGCCAGGACATCATATAGGATGGTTGGTCTTCGAATCCTATCAATCGACCTGCTCAAAGACTCCGCCAGATAGAACAGCACCCAAGTGCTCTGGCTTAAAGTCCAGGTCGAGAGCCGATATATATAGAGAGAGATACCCCGCAAGAGTTGAGATGTTATAGTCGTTGTCTATCTGCTTGATCTGGTGGATGCAAGGTTCATCGGGCAATGAAACATGGTTGTGATATATCTACATATATATATCAGCAACGAGAATCGCGAATCCTACACTGGACCCTTACCATATAAGGTCGAATTCCCTCGTTTCGGTTTCCGACATCCCAGTCTCTCGGAGATTCGTCTTTCCCATGGCCAGAGCCTGCTAGCGACATGGGTGTGGGTAAAGAGACGGGACCAACGATTTCTGTCGCTCGAAAAGGTATCTTAAGCTTAGAGAAACCCGGGACACAGTCTGGTAAAGATTCCCGTTTCGCTACTATACTATAGGGTGGGAAAAGGGGGTGTGGAAGAGGTAGGCAGAAATCTCATCGGTGTGAAGAGTCCACCTATTTATATATGTGTTCGTGAGTGGGCAAAGGCAACAGAATGCACTGCTACCGAATACTGCTGGCGTTTATTTGTCCGTAGACGTATGCTGGCTGATATACAAGCAGTCGATCAAAACGTAGAGAGCAAACCGGAGAGGGTGGCAAATAGATGATGCAAATATTTACCATGCTATCAAGGTAGCATTATACAAACTTATGGTGATATTAGGTTTCTGTATGCTATTGTTAGACAAGGTAATAGTAACCCTGAGATGAGAGAAAAGTTGATGTGCCCAATGTCTGTTCCTTGGCCCATGTCCTGTGAAACAAACCGAGGACGGTGCCTAAGTTTAATACCATGATAACCTAATAGAAGTAATCCCGATTTTGAAAAAAGTTGAACAACTGCTTTCGATCTCATATGGAGCCCTTCGATCATCTCCGAGGGTAGTAAGTCAACGATTGTATATGGCCCATTTCAGATCAAGTAACCCACCTCCAAGTTCAACCTCTTCGGGTCCGTCGACAGCGGCGTGAAGGCTAGAAATACGTACATATAGAAGTCGACACTGGCACTGGTGAAGTTTATGTTAATGAAGCGCCAGTCTTGGAACAGGAGTTATAGAATCTCCAATGTTGACTCAATCATTACATCTCTGATCAGATTCTTCCCCAGCAAGAAATATTTTTACACTCACTGATGCCTCTTTTTAGCATGTAAAAAAGACGCATCAATGCATATTCGATGGCATTATTTTGCCTTGATCTCTATCCATGCCCTCATCCATCTGTCCGCTGTCTGTCGCTGTAGGGTAACACAACCCAAGGATGGTAACTTGGGTGTGATCGAAGTGGGTTGCGTATCATTTATTACAGCCACCCTAGACGAAGCCACAAACTAATTGATAGTCTTCTTTAATAGAGCCTCAAGCAAAGATGAAATCTAGAGATGATGGCCGCACTTATCAAGGTATCCGGGCATATCTAGTTATTATTGGCCGACATTGTGCTTGGCGGGATCACACCCCATACCTGGTCCAAAGATCATCCCTCTTAACCACAACGAGAGCAAACCCAGCGCCTATGAACGAATATCTGCAACGTCATAGTGTCTTTTCTTTTTGTTGGTGGCGAGGTGATTGGCAAAAAAGCCACGATTGGTGTTGGCGGTCTTGTTCGGTTGTCGATCATTTCCGTGTCAAGGCCGATGGAGCGCTCCAACTTCGTCAGAGGCATATTGCAGCTTCAGGGCTTTCAAGTATATAAGTTGATGATGGGAAGGACGTGAAATATCAAGATTGAAAACAAGCAAGAAAAACAATCATTTGACATTTTTTCAATCATAAATCTTGCTCTTTACCCAAATAACCATCACCAACAACACCAATATCACTACCAACATCATCAAGACTTACACCGCAAACACAACCACCATGGGCAACTCAGAGTCAAAACCCGGCATCGCTCCTCAAATGCCCCCCGAGGGCCAACAAAAGGGCGTCCCCCCAGTCATCCGCGCAACATACCAAAACACCTGGTCAAAACTCGTCTGCTGGACCAGCGTCTCCCTCAACCTAGGCGAGCCCGACGCTGCCCCTACATACTCCGTCAGCCTCCCCAAGGGCTGGTACGGAGACATCATCCTGCACAATGGACCGAGCACAGATTCTACACCTCTCGCAAGTGGGTCGAGGGACCGCGTCTGTAGAAGTTCCGACTATTCCATCACACTGCCCCCACTACCCGGCTCCGACTTTGATGGCGGTTTAGAGATCCTGCGCCGTCCGTCTGGAAGAAAGGGAAGATGGTGGTTCGGTATTCAAGTCGGTCAAGGTGCTGAACAACACGTTGAACGATTCGAGTGGCGTCGCTCTCACGGCAGCGAAGTCAAGAGCGTTGGTCAGTCAAGATGGGGATGGAAGCTCGTCCGGCTAGGAAGCAACAAGGAAGAAGACTACTCAAGCGACGAAGAGATTCCCGACGACAGAGACGGTTTCACCAGCGACGGTAAGGAGATCGTCGCCGTGTGGGCGGGAAGCAGCTGCTGGAGGATCTCTGGCGTGGGAGAGCTCCAGTTCAGAGGCAGTGGCCTTACTGGTGAACTCGGCACGGCCTGGGCTCTGATGGTTGTCATGAGCTGTATGGCAATTTGGCAAAAGGCTATGAGAGACATGGCAACTGCGGGTGCTGCCAGCAGTGCCAGTTCATCCTCTGCTGCTGCTGCTGCGGCGGCGGCATCGTAATTGAGGGATTCGTTTTTACTTATTAGACCGGTGTTTTGTTTTGTATTAGAAGATATCAATTTTTAGAGGCACGAAATGAGACGACACTTATGTATACCTACCCAACTCGCCTGTCTCTCATCTCATATCTCAGACGTTAGATGCAATACTTGACTGGACCAGATAGACCAACACTGGTTTTTCCCTCAGACGACTCGGGATAACTATTCATTGTCCACGAGCTGGGTATAATCCAGCGGCGTCTAGCCAATTACTGCATACACAACTAAACTTCACAAGCCATGAACCGGCTCATAGGATCAACAGTAATAATAAAACCGTATGTCGTACTCATCACTCGCTCCCCCTTCGTCTCATCCGTCGTTTCTCCTACTTCATGTTTCGTGAGTTGACATGGTCCACTCATCCCTCTCCTTTGCCTTCTTCGTGTCTGTGGCCCAACCGAAGAGAAAATGCCCAGTCTGTCGCCGCAGACTTGCCTGATGCCGCCAGACACCAAGCCAGCAGATATGCTAGATACGCCGTGTCGTGCCTGAAGCCTGTCTCCATCCCTCGCCCCCTTTATCGAAGAAACAGGTCCCCAACGCCGTTCCTCAGCGTCCTTGTCCTGTCTACATGGTCGAACCCGAGGTAGTCATCCTCCCCTTGTATAAAGGATGATAATACGTCGTCTGTCTCTAGTTAGTCATGCAAATGAACATTGGCTTGCGAGACATACCATCATTGAGATATTGTGGTTTCGAGTAGTTAGATCGTCGCACCACTGCGATCTTGATCTTCTCAAAGCTCTTGCCCTTGATGCCAGTTCGCTTCTCCAATCGCTTCTTTGTGTCGGCAAACTTTTCGTCCTACGCAATACTATTAGCCTCGTGCCTCTCCTTCTCGAGCCAGAAATCTTACCTCAATGACCAAGAACTTGAAAGGCACACCATGTACTCGGCTCACGTCGTTCTGGAAGTGGAAAACCTGGATGAAGTGGCTCTCATCCGCGTTCGCCTCTTCCTGAGGAACACGCTCGGCATAGATCTGCGCGTACTCGTTGAGGTTCATGACAGGATGCTCGCGGAGCGGCTCTCGGTAAAATCGGTTCGAGCTGGTCTCGTACACCCGTATTCTACCAGCTTCAGCCTCGCTCGGCAGCTGCGCTTTCTTGATCAATGCCTCGACCACGTCATCGACTGTACCCGTCTTGGGGACAAGGAGATCGTATTGATCCTGCACAAGTTGTCAGCCAATATTCACCTTGACGCCACACACCCTCTTACCTCCTTGGTGATTCCCTCACTCAGCCAGATCACCTTGATGCTCTTCTTGGTGTCTAGCTCAGCGAGACTCATCTCAAGCACCTCAAAGTAGAACGCGTCGTTCCGTTGGGTCGAGTTGAGCGCCGTTGAGCCCATCGGGTTCAGAATCTGTCGCAGTGTTGGGTTTGCTCCTCGTCTCACAGGTGTCTTAGGATTCTGGGTTGACGCATTCACAGTCCAGAACCGAATGTGAGTAGGTTGCACACTCAGATGCGCTCCAACCCGTTCCGAGAGCGTGTCGTACGTAATCTTAGAGTTGAGCACCAACTCGAAAGGAGGGTATTGAGTCTGGTCACACCGGGTAGGGTGAGGATGGAACTTGACAGTTCGCTTATGCTCAAGGAAATCGTAATACTCGCGCGCGTCCTCAAAGTGCTCAGAGGTGTTGATCCTGGTGAAATATTAGTGAGTTGCTCATATAAATCAACGCCGCAACATACGTTTCTTGCATCGGCTTGTCGCCAGAGCGCTTCTCCAGACTGGCCTTGCGCTCTGTGCTACGCTGGAAGCAAATGATGTCTCCGTCCTGTAATTCCGCAACCTTCAAAGACTGCTTAGGCTTCAAAGGCTCGATCATGGTCGGTTTGATTTCCTAGTAGCAGTCAGATACCAAGCCCCTACATGGATCAGAAGGATATCTTACCTCCCAGAGGGAAAGTTTCTCGTCAGCTGGTAGCTTGTCTCCCCAGCCCATCTTCTTCATGATAAGGGGGACAAGCTCCTCTACCTTCTTCTCCTTGGAGATGTAGACGTGGCCAACTCCCCTTAGAGATTGGGTCTCAATGTCAAAGTGCTTCAACAAAAGCAGGATGACCTCGTTCTTCATAATCACGCCGTTTGGCTGACTCTGGTATGAAGGCCAGATTGCCTCACCGTCCGCATTGACTTTCTCAGCAACCTCGGCCCAAACGCGTAGGCTAGCATCCCGGTGAGCGGCTGATCGAGAGTAGGTCTCATCTACCGTAGGTCGGAGGTCCATGATCGGCTGGTCGGGGCGGATTGTCTTGTTTTGTCGATTCACCATGAGCCACAACCGCACCCTGCGTGGATCTTCGCCCATGTCTGCTGCAACTTGCCCAACGAATTCCTCCATGGTCATTGCTTTGCGAACCCGGTAGTAGCTTGGTGCAGCTGGATCCACGTCGGGATTCGCATCGAATTGGCACAGATCGGTTCCACTAAATTGCTGGAAAGACTTGTCGGTGATCACCTTGGCCCAGATGAACAGATGCGCCTCTCTTTGCTCCTTCTTTCTGGCCTCACGTTGGGCCGTTTCCTCCTCAAATTTTTGTTCTTGCTAAGTTAGCAAGACGAGATACAAGAGACACCCTGTGGGACTTACTGAGGTGAAGCGGGATGTCGTCCTTGGTAACTGGACAGAGGATATCGTCTATGCGCGACTGGCGGATGTACACCAACATGTACGCGCTGTTTTGGCGCATGATCGGGACCTTCTTCTGCAGGGGGGCGCGTTGATAGCCGTTGGCCGTTCGATACTCGCCACCAAAGTTCTCCTCCATCACCTCTCGCAGCGTGGCCTTGGTCACCTTATCATCATCGTACTTGTAAAACCAGCCATCCTGCTCGGGCTTCAGGAACGCATAGTAGTGGCCTGCGTTTAGGTCACCGCTGTGAACCAGGACACTGTGAAGCTGATACGTCCATGGGACGGACTTGTCAGCGTCCTCGGACAAATACGGCGCGGCGTCGAACACTTCGGGGAATTCGTATCGGTCGTTGATCTTCATCATCATGTCGCGCTGAATGTCATATTCGAACCGCTTCAGTTGCAGGTGCAGGACATCGGGGAAGCTGGTGAAAATAACACCCTTGTTGGCATCCTGAAGTTTGTGCTCGTCGCCGGCAAAGTACTGGTTCTCGCCATCCATTTTCTCCACCTGGATATAGTCCTGGAAGCTCTCGAGGAGGTTCTTGTTACCGCTGACGTTCAGCTGGATGTCCCAGAAGTCCTCGATACGGCTGGATTCGTAGTCGACGTTGATGCACGAAATGTAAGTCTTGATCTTGCCGCTGAACATCCCTGGCAAGACATTCTCGGCCTCGGTTCCCTTCATCTTCTCCTCCATTCTCTCCATGAGTTTGCGGGAGAATTCTTGGACATCCTGTTGCTCGAAGATGTGTCGGGTATCCCAGCCGAATGATTTTGTGAGCTCGTTGGTTCCCACCGCCTGGTCAGAGGTCTGTAGTTGGTAAAATAGTCGTTGTAGAGTATATGTGCTGTTGTGCATGCTCGGGTCGTTCTCGGTGGGGATTCCGTAGATGGCCTAGGCAGGTTAGCAAAACGGAGGAAAGCGAGACAAGCTCAAGAGCCAACCTTTCGAAACTTGTTTGTAAAGTACAGAGACTGCAATAACGAGTTGAGGTAGCAGGTGGCGCCCTGGTTCTTGAGTCCAACATAGCCCGTCTCCTTCTTAGAGTCATAGTTGATAAAGTTGTGCCACAGCACACCCGTCTCATCGTCGACTAGGCGAAGGTAGGCAGTGATGTTGGCCGTGTCGTTTTCGCAGAGCGGTCGGCTGCCACCCTCCCATGGTACGTTAAACATGCGCCGATGCTCGACGAAGCGGGTGAAGCCCCAGTCGCCCTCATCTTTAGTGAACCGGTGGTGGGCAGCATGGTGGACGTATAGGCTTGGGTCGTTCGGGTTCCATAGCACAAGCGCGAACTGCACACAGCAGCTCCAATTCTCGGGAACGCTATCGGCTTCGAAACCATGCTCAAGGTAGATGGAGCACTGATCTATGTTGTTTCCGTGCGGAAAGAGCAAAATGCGCCTGTAGTGTGAATGCGAGTGTCAGCGTCTAGGCAAACGGCAGTGTCGGAAACAAGTCAGACGCACCATGGGAAGCCACCAGCCTGGAAAATAGGCCCATGCTCCTTCTTGCTGAGAGTGCGCCAGTTCTCGACAGTCCAGGTATTGTTGTAGTCTCCGAGGATCTTGGGTTCATCGATCAACGGGGGGAGGCAGAGCTCCTTCATCGCCTCGTCTAAAGCCATGATGACGGTTAGCGTGGGGAGCTTGGAAAGGACGGCATCGCCTGAAACTGGCGGTATCGCGGTCGACGCAATCTGTAGGGGGACACGGCAGGTGTAGGCACTGGTAGGGCATATTGACGGGGATACGCACGGTCGTTGGCCATGGGGAGATCTTGCAGCTGATCGGCTTCGCCATGCTCGAGACTGTCGGGGTTGATGATGGCGACGTTCTCGGGCTCGTTGGCGACGCTGATGTAATCGTCCGTGTCCATGACCATGTCGTTCGGGGAATGGACATCGTGAGTCTGTGGGAGATTGCGACGGTCAGCTAAGGGCCTGATGTGATGCGGTAGCTCGCGACGATTTGAGGCCATGATGTCGGCATTCGGAGGGACTGGGGGGTCCAGTAGCGCGGGTGGTGAGGGGCAAGTGATGTGATGTCGGGTCGAAGGTGGTGGGAATTAACGAGTACTGCTAGAGGAAGCTCGCGATTTTGAAGATCGACTGATGGGGGGACAGGATGCAGCTGGAGATGAGCTGTGGGAGGATGATGCAAGGAGTCACGAGTTTTGAGTTGGGAGACAGAAATGAAAGAAAGAAGGAAACAGCAAAGGGAAACAAAAGACACGGCAAGCCAACCTAGGCAAACGGGGCTGCAGTGCAGGCAGTACGAGGAGGAGCAGTGCCAATTCACGGCAGGATGCACGGGGACGGACGGGCAACGACGTACCATTTTGACAGTGCAAGGCAGCCGACCGGAGCGGCAGGAACGGCGGCGTGGTTATGCAGGATGAGGCAACTCGAGTTTCCGGTGATAGGGCGGCCGAAGACAAACGCAGGTGATGGTGATCTCACGAGATGCTGGTCCGTCCAACTGGCGACGACGCGCGGGCGGGCGTGGCGACAGTCAGTACAATAGGCGTCTCGTCGACAGCACAGCAGCTCGACAATGTCGAGACGAGAAAGCGGAAGACACGGCAGATGCCAGAAGCGGACGTATACCTAGATAGGTATCGACGTAGACGGACGGGGTCCGAGGTTGGAGGTAGGTAAGTAAAATATGTATGAATACTCCAAAGTAAAACAGGAAAAAAAGAGTGAGCTATGATGTGGGTAACGTAACCTAGGCAGGCCTGCCAGGTCAAGGTCAATGCAGCAATGACAGGAGGAATGAGGAACTCGACTCGTCGAATGGACTGCAAAGAGGGAAAAAAAGAGAGCGGTCGGTTAGGTCAGTAAAAGGGCGATAGACAATGGCTGAAACCCACACAGTTCTAAGCCCCCCAAGGCCTAAATCTCTTCTCGTCTAAACAGAGAAGCTGTATCGCGTCGTTGAGATATGGGGATAATTATGTGAGGAGGAGAGTGAGACGTCTTGGTATCGACAGGCCCAAGCTGATAATCAATCCTCAAGGCGGGAACAAAGAGTTGTGCGAAGCCTGAGGGATCCAGGCTGAGGCGACAGCGGTACTAGAGAGGGACTTGCATTCATGCTTACATCCTCACACATTCGCAAGTACATCCTTATCTCAAAGAAGCGTCATCGGATCACCCCGCCAATGACGTTGCCAGCCTTTCACCAAATACCAGGCAAATGCGAAGCTAAGGCAATGTCAGACAGGCACGCACCATGCCTCACTATCTGGGATCGCCTTACTCATGACATGTGATGAGGTTAGTTGACTAAAAGAAGCGGTCTGACGCAAGGAAATGGATCCTGCTATTGTCAGTGAGTTGTACGGATAATTGTTGTAGAAGAGCTGAGCTGAGCTGAGCATGGACAGTATTGAGCTCGCTTCAGAGCTAGAGCTGGATGGAGGCATGGACAACAAACTTTCTATTAGTCTGACGATATCAGAAAGACACATAGTAGAGTGAGTACCGGATGTCTATGTATGTATGCAATACTTAACAACGGAGAAGTAATTACTGCGAGTATTTGTTTAGCTTCTATTTCTAGCTGTGGCCAGCGCTGTCTTGCATGTCCCCTAGCAGAAGCATCATCCTGGCACAAGCTCCGGTAGCTGCCATAGCTCTAAGTTGTTGCCGAACATGGTCTGAACACCTGAGTTAGTTTAAAGACTTCCATGACAAAACTAGACCTTCGTTCTTAGGAAAAATCTCCGTCATCAGAACTTGTGATGTAGAGAATCTTGACAAACACTACACACTCTTATATAACTGGGTTGCTTGTGCAGTACAGCTTGACAACCTGAAAGCAATAGAAGCTCCTGACAGCTCTTCCACCAGCAAACGCCACAACAACAAGTAAGGCGCCCGACAAACTCAAGAAATCATGCATAATCAGTTGCACAAGCCGCAACCTCAGCTAGTCACATAATTATAGCATCCCGTTTTTAATTTACATCTACCAACCTAGCTTTTCATCCTATCTAATGTACCTATGGGCCGCAACCGGCAGGCACATGCAACCCCCCCAGATGCGGGAACGCGGGCGAGCGGCCGGTATCGCCAATGTGGGGTAAAGAATCGAGGCACCGAGTCACCCACACACCACACCATCTTGCTACCTTGTGCCCTGCCTGCCCATCCAGCTTTCTGCCCGAGGCGGCACATGCAGAAGAAACTCCAACCTTCTCATATTCCAACCGGGGTAGCTCCTCTCTTTGCAGTTTCATCGATTTCGATCCCCTCACGCGACCGTATCTTCTGCACTTTGAACCCGACTCCGCGACGTATGCGACCTCCGACGAGATGCCATCCATCGCCCTGCGACAGAGCAGGCGATGCAGACTGACACATCCGGGTGCCCTTTTCAGAACCTCGCACGCCTTGTTTTCGACAGCCCAAGCGCGCGCTCCAAACAATTCCTCATGGCGCCCCGTTGCCATCCTCGACGAGTGCGTTTCCTTCAGTACTCGATTGAACCGATGCTAACCCATGATGCCCTTCAGATGGGTCGCAAAGGAAGCCCGCCCTATTAGTCTTCGCCAGCTCATGGTATTCGGTCGATCCCTCACAGAATCTCGTCTCATCAGCTCTGCCAATTATGTCCGCACCGAATTGCCCATCCGGTGAGTCGTCAACCACCATCATCTCGGCACATCAAAACTGACGCATGCGACCACAGCATCGCACATCGCCTCCGGGATATGCAGCGCCTGCCCTGGGTCGTCGTCACGAACCCCCACATGAAAGCTGTATATGACCTCTATTACAATGCCTTTGACACATTTCGCAAGATCAAAGAGGTCAAGACACTGGAGGACAATGACAAGATGTGCGATATTATAAGCCAGAACCTCAAGAGCCACTTGACCGTTATACCAAAGCTTTCTATGGGGATTCTCGAGTGCGGCGGGCTCATGGACCCCAATGATCTCGACAAGTTTATGAATACTATTCTCAGATCTGTAAGGCTCAACTAATAAGCTCATTAACCGCTATTAACTATGAGGGTAGCGCATCTCAAGACGAGTCATCGCTGAACAGCACTTATCCCTAACCGAGACCTACAACTCCCCCAACTTCTCACCTGGCGCCAAGCTATCCGAATCGGACTTTATCGGCGAGGTTTTTATAAAATGTTATGCAAAAGACGTCATCGAGCGCTGCTCAAAAGCCGTTAGAGCCCTAGCTCGAACGACCAACGGTCCTGGCGTCCAAATCCCCGAGATCAAGGTTGAGGGCTACCTGGACGCGTCCTTCCCCTATATTCTGAGTCACCTCGAGTACATCATCGGCGAATTGCTCCGAAACTCGGTCCAAGCAGTCATCGACCGACATCAGCAGATACATGCCGACCCTAACTCTGTGAAACCGCACCCTGTTGAGATTACCATCTGTGAGAACCACCAGCACGTCATCATCCGCATCTGTGACCGTGGTGGCGGCATCCCACGGGCGGAGCTGCCTTACCTCTGGTCTTTCAGCAAGGGGCCACAAAGTCAGAGGCGCCTTGAGAATCTCGCACAGGTGCCCAAAATGGCCGCCACCATGCAAGAGCTCCACGTCGAGGAGGAACTGGGCCGCGCTGACCTCAAGACCCCGCCATATCAGAGCTCTCTCTCTTCGCTCACCAGCCGGCCACCTAATCTGCGCCTAGGCATGGGATTGCCCCTGAGTCGTGTCTATGCTGAATACTGGGCTGGTAGTCTGGACTTGCACAGCCTCGAAGGTTACGGGGTTGATGTGTTCCTACAGATTTCACGTCTGGGCAACAAGAATGAGCAGCTCACAACGCGTGCTAGCATGGATGCCTTGTGACATGTGACGGGGATTTGAGTATGGTGGCTTATTAGAGTATACTGGCGTGCAATATGAGGCGATCATGAGAGGTGTTAGTATCTCAGGGCAACGGTGTTTGATTTCGATCTCTTGGATTAATATTTGGGGTTCAGCACGGAGTTGAATGGTTATGGGGTTTGCATAAGTTCCAACAGGCAACAGACATACTCGTGACAGAACTCATGAGTCAAGATAACAGTTCAAGGCGCACACACGCAATATTCAACAATGGACAACCTATAAATTGGTATCATAAAAGGCTGTGACTGAAATTACATGGGGACTAAAATGTGCTTAGCTCAGAGAAAGGGCTCTAGTAAAAAGGTGTAATAAAAAAGGCAAGACTATCAAGGCATTCTCCATACGTCTTGTTCGCTCAAGGGGGTTTCGTACTTCTGGCGTGAGCTACCGGCACAACCAAGGGACAAACAAAATCATGGGGAGGGAATCATAACTCCTACACAGCCATGCCGTGGCCATGAAAACAGTCCCAGCAAGGCTACTCCCCCTTGTCTCGGTAGGAAGAGCGAGTAGGTCAGGTATATCCATGAACTCGGTCTCCCCCTTTCCTCTTCGTTTGGTATTTCTCGGACCTTTCATTTTCAACTCCAAACCCCAAACTGGAGCCACAAATAAAAGAAGCATGAAAAAACGACTGTCCAACTGCAGCCACGCATGCACGCATAACGATCTGCCAGGTTGCGCTTAGCGGCGGCCGTGGCTGCGGACAGCGCTGCCCTGCATAGACTCGAGCTCGGCCTCGAGCTGCTTGATCTGAGCGTGGGTCTGCTCGAGATCCTTGTTGAGGCGGTCGCGCTCCGAGATGAGCTTCTGCTCCCATTGTCGGAAGCGCTGCTCCTCGATCTTGACCTGCTCGGTGAAGCGCTTTCGGAGAGCCTCTTCCTCCTCCTTGAACTTGGGGTTGTCGAGCTTTCGGGGTCGGGCCTCGCCGAACTTGCGAGTCTCCATCTGCTGAGCGCGGTAGGCCTCGTAGTGCAGCTCCTCAGTGGTGTGGATGAGGTCGAGCATGTGAGTTCGGATCAGGATGGAGCGGAGCTTCTTGAAGTCGCAGTGGTCCTCGTTCTCAACCTCGGCAACACCCCAAGAGTACTGGCGACCCTTGACGATGCGGCCATCGCCAGTCTTGACGTCCTTCTCCGAACCGATGACGGCGAAAGGCATGGCGGCCATGAGGCTGCGAGCGTGCTGGGCAGCGGCCTCATCGTCCTCCTCGATCGGGGGCTGGTAGATCTTGATGTTCTGGGCCTCAATGACAGAGACAATCTGCAGTCTAATTAGCGGGGGCGCTCAATGCAAACCGCGGTCGACTTACTCTCTGCTTGAACTTGGCCAGGTCGGCAGGGCTGAGGGTATCGGCCTTGGCGATGACGGGGATCAGGTTGACGCGCGAGCAAAGGCGCTTCATGACCTCAATGTCGAGGGGCTTGAGGGTGTGGCCAGTAGGGCGGATGAAGTACAGGCAGGCATGGACACGGAGATCGATCTTGTCCTGACGACGGGGCTGCTGCTCCTGAAGCATGTAAGACTCGTGCTGGTCGTCGAGGAACTCGATGATGGGCATCCAAGAGTCGCGGTTGTTAACATAGTCGCCGAAGCCAGGGGTGTCGATAACGGTCAGTCGGACTGGGAGCAAGCAGTGTTAGCGAGTGTCGGTCAGAGGTGTTGTGTGACGGGCGCAGTACCCTTGAAGAACTTCTCCTCGAGCTCGGCCTTGGTGATCTCGATCTCGACGGTCTTGTCGACCTGCTTCTGATGACGGCGCTTGTGGTCGGCATAGTTCTTGATGGTGGTGGAGAAGAGGGTGTTGATGAAGGTAGTCTTGCCGAGACCAGACTCGCCAGCAACCTAGACATGATGCGGTCAGTATGGGGAAGATGAAGTCCACGAGATAGCTATATCCAGACACGGCAGCAACTCTCGATGGACAAGAAGTATCCTATAGACGCGTACCATAATGGTGAAGCTAGCACCACGCTTCGCGACAATCTTGTGTCGCTGGTTGGGGAGATTGGCAATGCCAATCGGTGAGGCGTTCTCAGCAGCTGTAGCCATCTTGGACGTGGTTTACTCTAAAGTTGCAGCGGTAAAAACGGCGAGGAACAGGTCGTAACGGGGCGTCGAAACGAGAAGCACGGCGAGCAGGCGGAGGCAATGGAAAGACGACGGCCGACGGCGATATCGCGATGAAGGTCGAACGAGTGCAAGGTGGAGGTTTGGGGGAGAGCTCGTGCTTCAGGGGAACGAATTTCCTGCCCTTTCCAGTTTCCCCCCCTGGGCATTTGGGAAGGAGTCGCTTTAGGGGGGCTCCTGCCTCTGGTTGGCTGCGACCGCGTGGACGGTGAGTGGACAGTGCTGAAATGGGTGGCTAGTGGACACGGGGCAGCAAGGGAAGGTGCCAAACAAGCCCAAACAACAGGGGTTCTTGGGGTCAGAGGTTTGTTGTCAAGGGGCCTGAGGAAACAGCCACGGTCCCCTTTCTTGAAGCTTTGGCCAATTAGAGGGTAGATAGTGCGCCCCAGCCACGGGAACCCGTGTTCAGCCACAGGGGAATGGGTGATCTTACTGGATGTGGACTAGTCTAATCAGCGCTGCGAAATGACAGGCGCCTCGGATTAATTTCCCGCCGGTCTCTTGCGACGGCCAAAAATTTTGGCTCTTATCGATAAGGCGCAAGTTGATTTTTTGGCGGCGTGCGACTTCAAGCTCAGCAACATCATGGCCTTGGCTTACAGATAACAATGAAGACCGACTTCAAGGTGGGATTGCTCTTAATTGATGTTATTTGAGACTATTGCTAACATGGTAGGTTAGTTCTCGAACTTGCTGGGCACTGTTTACTGCCAGGGCAACCTGCTGTACAGCCCAGATGGCACTCACCTCTTCTCGCCTGTCGGCAACAGGGTCACTGTGTTTAACTTGGTAGAGTAAGTTTCTCTGCCTGGATCGCATATACTGATTTTAGAACCTGACTGACTCTTCTATTACAGGAACAAGTCATACACCCTCCCCTTCGCGCACCGTAAGAACATTGCCCGAATTGGACTTACACCCCGCGGCAACCTGCTCCTCTCCGTTGACGAGGATGGCCATGCAATCCTGACCAATGTGCCTCGTCGCATCTCTATATATCACTTCTCGTTCCGATCATCCGTCACAGCGCTTTCATTTTCGCCATCAGGTCGACACTTTGCCGTGGGTCTTGGACGCAAGATCGAGGTCTGGCATGTGCCCTCTACACCTGACACCTCCGAGGACGGCGAGCTCGAGTTCGCTCCCTTTGTTCGACACCATAGACATACCGGCCATTTCGATACTGTGACGCACATTGAGTGGTCGAGCGACTCTCGATTCTTCCTCACAACGTCCAAGGATCTTACGGCTCGGATATGGAGCTTGAACCCTGAGGAGGGCTTCACTCCCACGGTTCTCTCGGGCCACAAGCAGTCTGTGATTGGGGCCTGGTTCTCCGAGAACCAAGAGACCATTTACACCGTCAGCAAAGATGGCGCCGTCTTTGATTGGCAATATGTCAAGCCCATCAACCGTATCGCTGAGGACGACAAGATGGATGAGGATGACGATTCCGATATGCAGTGGCGCATCGTTCAGAAGCACTTTTTCATGCAGGGAAGCGCTCATGTGCGATGCGCTTCTTTCCATGCGGAGACTAACCTTCTGGTTGCTGGATTCTCGAATGGTCTATTTGGGCTTTACGAGATGCCCGACTTTAACAACATCCACAAGCTGAGCATCTCTCAGAACGATATCGACTTTGTTACTATCAACAAGAGCGGCGAGTGGCTGGCATTTGGCGCGTCCAAGTTGGGTCAATTGCTGGTGTGGGAATGGCAATCCGAGTCTTATATCCTCAAGCAACAAGGACACTTTGATTCGATGAATTCGCTCGTCTACTCGCCTGACGGACAGCGCATCATCACCACCGCTGACGATGGCAAGATCAAGGTCTGGGATATTCAATCTGGCTTCTGTATTGTCACATTTACAGAGCACACCAGCGGCGTGACCGCTTGCGAGTTTGCGAAAAAGGGCAACGTGCTCTTCACATCAAGTCTGGATGGTTCTATTCGAGCGTGGGATCTTATCCGTTATCGAAACTTCCGAACGTTTACGGCACCTACAAGGCTGTCTTTCTCGTGTATGGCAGTTGATCCCAGCGGCGAAGTCGTTGCTGCTGGTTCCCTCGATTCGTTCGATATTCACATCTGGTCCGTCCAGACAGGTCAATTACTCGACCAGCTGTCAGGCCACGAAGGCCCCGTCTCGTCCCTAGCGTTTGCACCCAACGGCTCATCTCTTGTCAGTGGTTCTTGGGACCGAACAGCGCGTATCTGGTCCATCTTCAACCGGACGCAAACCAGCGAGCCTCTGCAGCTCCAGGCCGATGTGCTCGACATGGCTATCCGGCCAGATTCCCTGCAACTCGCCATCTCAACGCTAGACGGCCAATTGTCTTTCTGGTCAATGACTGATGCTGAGCAAGTTTCCGGTCTGGACGGACGAAGAGATGTGTCTGGTGGGCGTAAACTCACGGATCGACGGACGGCGGCCAACATGGCTGGCACCAAGAGCTTCAACACAATCCGTTACAGCACTGATGGCAGTTGCCTCCTGGCTGGTGGTAACAGCAAGTACATTTGCTTGTACTCGGTGACCACCATGGTTCTGCTCAAGAAGTTCACCGTCAGCGTCAACTTGTCTCTCTCTGGCACGCAAGAGTTCCTCAACAGCAAGTTGATGACAGAGGCCGGCCCTGCTGGTGATTTGGACGATGAGGAGGCGTCTGATCGTGAAGACCGCGTTGACAGCTCTCTGCCGGGTTCAAAACGTGGAGGTGACCCCTCGGCAAGGAAGAAGATGCCCGAGGTCCGCGTCACGGGCATCGGCTTCTCCCCAACCGGCACTGCATTCTGCGCGGCTTCCACCGAGGGTCTACTCATCTACAGCCTAGATCAGGATCTTCAGTTTGACCCCTTTGACCTGAATATGGAGATCACGCCCGCCTCGACCCTCGCCGTCCTCGAGACAGAGCGAGACTATCTCAAGGCTTTGGTCATGGCCTTCCGCCTCAACGAAGCCGGCCTCATCAAGCGTGTCTTCCAAGCCACTCCCGCTACAGAAGTCTCTCTCGTCGTGGCTGATCTCCCCACCATCTACGTGTCACGTCTACTCCGCTTCGTGGCCGCCCAGACAGAGGAGTCGCCACACATTGAGTTCTGCCTCGTGTGGATCAAGGCCATCGTCGACAAGCACGGCACCTGGCTCTCAGCGAACCGCGCAAAGGCTGATGTCGAACTGCGTGTCGTCGCAAGGGCTGTGTCCAAGATGAGGGATGAGATCAGGAGGCTTGCAGATGAGAACGTCTACATGGTTGACTACCTGTTGGGCCAGGCTCAGGAGAAGAAGACGGTCAAGACACTGGGTGCTCCGGATGTAGAGGTGAAGCTCATGGCTGTTGATGGGGGCGAGGAGTCTGATGAGGGATCTGACGAATGGGTTGGTTTAGAATAGACAAGTAAATATGGTTGCTAATACCCACGAATACCGTACAAGATTATGTTTCCTAGTCTCCTTTTGTTCAGTATCCTACATCTTCGCCTTTGGAATCCCATCCCAAGCTTGATCAAAGCCAGCACCCCTAACCCACATGGTCCCACCAGCATTCTCATTCGCATCGAGCAGCAAATGCATCGCCCTCAACCAGTCATCCCCCTTGATCTTGACCCACTCCTTATCCTCAAACGGTTCCGTCGTCCTCTTTGCCAATATCAACGCCCTCGCCAACTTGACTGTGTGCCCGTCGTCCACAATCTTGTGAATCCGCGGGAGAAGATCCTCCATCTTGTCCGCTAGCTTGCCATCTCTGGGAGTGTACTCGCGAAGCAGGTCACCGCGGAGGGTTGGACAACCCCGGGCGGCGTAGGTTAGGAGATCCATTCGGATTTTGTACTCCAGGAGCTGTGCTTTGGTGGAGGCTGAGATCCAGGGTTTGGCGTTGAGGGAGAGGAAGAAGGGGGTTGACGTGACGTGGTGCCTGTGTATGTTAGGATGAATGTGACAGGGTTGGGGAGACGGCTTACATGAGGAAGAAGTCAAACTTGGGCGTATGAGGAGGATGAAAAGCTGCTCCCGCAGCCATATACGCAGCAGTATGCACCATCTCAGCCGTCCTCTCCTCCACTTCATCTTCTCCCACCCTCACTCTACTCGCAAGTCCAGCCATCTCATTCCCAGCACGACCCAGCACGCCTTGAAACATGGGCTGCGAGTCATCCCAGCGAGCACTCCTCCTAGTCTTCTCATTGCTGTGGATATCGTCAAGAAGACCAAGGATGGTACTCATCTTGGGTGGTGCATCGTCTGCTTTTGCGTTCGCTTCTGCTGTGGTGAGAAAGTCGTGTAGCTTATTCTCGTGAACTGCCGTTTGCGCAAGAGCCGAAGCAACGAGCATGGGCTGTTCCCATTCAACAGCGTAGAGCATTTGAATAAGAGGATGAAGTAAGCCTCCAAACAGACGACTCTTCAAATCACTTCCACGATCGTCGTTTTTGAAGAGATACTCGTTCAGAACCTCTTGCCAGCCAATTCTCTGGATCTCATCTTGGAAAAAGCGCAAAAACGCAGCGTAGTTACGGCCCTTTCCTAGATAAGTCGACCAATCAGAGCCATGTTCGAGGTTATCGACCATTTCTTGCTTGGGCTTCATGGCTTTGAGTTGATAGCCTTTGTTTGCGTTGTAGGCCATCTCCATGTCCTTGGTGGAAGCGCCAGTGCCGTATAGGGTGAGGACATGATGAACGATCTGATATGTGTTGGTGAGTTGTACATATTAAAATATGGCAATCAACCTACATGATCATGAAAGCCAGATGCATTGAAAAAGACATGATGATGCTATTTCGTTGTTAGAGTGACCATAAACAGAACAGGTTTGTTTGTACAATCATACCTCGAGATCCCTCTGCAACAACTCAGAAACCTTTAAAGCCTCCTCACTCCCAAGCTTCAACCCCAACAACCCCGCATCCTTAGGAAGAATCTCAATCTTAAACGGTGTGGCCATGGTGCTGTATCTAGAACATGTAGCTACTACTACAGGTCTAGCCCAGACTCTCATCACACGCGGGGTCAACATGGATGTTTATATACGTGACCAACAACATACATAAACACAAGGTCCTGTAAGACCGATCGAAACAAGCTCGTCTTGTGACGACAAGTTACAAAAAAGGAGGGTGGTGAGCTGACAAATGTATCACGATTCGGCATTTGATGGTTTTCCGCGGTGGATAGATCGAGTGAACGCAGATTGGTTAGGTACTACCGTTGAATCATGAATGCAACATTGACGTATTTTAACCGTAATTCCAAATACTGTAACAAAAGGTCAAACATGATCTGTTAGTACCTATCAGATTTCGGTGGCTACTGGAGCTGGGAGGGTTATTACCCCGGATTTTGAGCCGGAGCTAACATCATTGAGGTGCCGAGGGGGTGTCCACTTTTCGGACTAGTCGGACCCCGAGGTTTGGCAATGCTGACCTTGGCTTGTGCCGCAAAGGAAGACAGAAAGGTGAAGCTCTATTTTTGTGTGTATTTTTTTTTTTTTTGGGGGGGGGGGGGGT
>JABCKD010000723.1:0-65544 GCA_013186415.1 Fusarium sp. NRRL 66088 | reverse complement strand
GTTCTGAGGAGGGGGGACCTCGCTGGGTAGGGGTTGATCATCATCGTCGTCATCAAAGAAAGTCGAAGGTTGGGTTTCCTCCTGAACCGTTGGTTCCGTCTTCAGCAGAGAAGAGTCGTGCTTCTCGAAAGTTCGGTTGGTAGAAGATGATCGGGAGACGGTAGGTTGCGAGGCGTTTGACTCGGTGCGGAAACGGTTGGTAGGAGTATCACGACCCTGCTGCATTTGCACCTGACGCTGGGCGAATCTATTCTCGTCATACTGACCACTTGACCTGCCGTTGAGAAGCTTGCTTCGATCAAGTGGCTGAGCTTCTCCCGTCTCACTAATAGGAGGGCTGAGAGGAGGAGTGGCGCCAAAGGCCTTCTCTTCGACGCTAGGGAATTTGTTGGCAGAGTCAACAGGGCTCAGCTGAGATGATGTCGGGGGGCTGAAAGATCTCAAATTCGGGGCACTAGCCTTGGCGAGAATCGATCGGGTCACGAATCGGTCACCAAACGTAGCACTGGCTGGGGAGGGCACAGTGGGTGTGAGGTCTGGTGTTCGGTTGCCCAGTGTTCGCCTTGAGAGAGTATCAAGCCTTGACAGGGCGGATGACTGCTGATCTTGGACATCCTGGTTCAGGCTCTGCTCGTACAGTCGACGTGTCCGGGTCACATTTCGTTCCATTGGGGGTGTTGGGCTGACAGTACGTGACGTGCCAGCGAAAGATTGCCAGTCCTTTACAGAGGAAGCAGGCTGTGAAGAGTTGATTGAGGTGGCGGCTGTTGAGTTTCGAGGGCCAGAGGAAGTGGTTGAGTTGGTCTCTCGCTTCCTGTTGTAATCTGGCTGTGCAGGAGACTCTGGTCGAGCAGTTTCTGGCTCTATCGAGTCATTCTGGTCAAAGTCCTCGAAACCCTGTCTCTCCTTTTCGGCCTGCCGCCACTTTTGGAACGCTGACTGAGCGACGTCGTCGTCGTAAAGGGTTCGGCCACTCATAGCTCCACTACTCCCCGCAGCAATCTTGTAAATCTTCTGGCGACCACCAAATAAGTTGTTTCCCTCTGTGGGCTTCGACCGACCCATGATGCTCCCTGATGTTGAGGCGGCATCATCTGATGATTGAAAGGATGACCGAGCAAAAGGAGCCCGGATAGATTCAACCTCGGCAATATCTCCCAACCCAGCGCTGAAACCAAAGTCCATCATTCTTGACTGTCTCTTGGGGAAGAGCACACTGTCGTCACTAGCCTTACCAACCTTGGTGTTGGGATCATCCTGCTCACGCAACATGGAGAACCGTGCTGAAAGGTTGGTCATGAGCAGACTGGTTCGGAATTCATCGGTCGATGGAAGAGCGCTGGCAAGGTCGATCTCCTTTTTCGGTTCTTCCTCTGGTGCCTTTTTCTTGCCAAACATCTTGAATGGGCTTGAAGACTCGGACTCGACCGACGGTCGAGGAGGGTCGAGGTCATCCTTGCCCTTCTTTCGGCCTCTAAATCGGTTCATGTTCATGAAAAGGGCGTTGGGCCCAAAAACTAGATGTGATGTCGTTTGAATTCGAGAGCAGATAAGAGAAAACGCTTCGGTGCTTCGCTTAATTCATCACAAGGGTCGGGTATCGGTGAGGTCGAACGAAATTGGTAACAAACCCAATTCTGCTTCGAGCACTATGCCAGTCAGCCCGAGTACGTTGAGCGGATTGAGCTCGCCCGATTTAATCGAGGCCTCTGAATGCTAGCTCAGACCTGCCTTGGGAGCACCGGTGAAATTGACTGCAACAAGATCGATGCCGCCCAGAGTGTATGCACCCAGCTGTAGGGCATGAAGATATTTTCCGTACCTGAATTTGTTTGTCTCCCGATGAGATGGATCCAGTCGAAGGACTAGTCCACAGAAGCTCAGGTCGTGATCAAACCCGAGCGTGGTTGTAGAGAACGAAGGGAAGCACGGCCGTAATGCAGAGCACGCGAAGGGTCACTTGTACTCGCTCGAAGGTCGTGGTCTAGCGTCGGAGATCGTGTCGGGGCCGTCGTCGCTCAATAGGGTCGAAAAACAGGTCGCACGATCTAAAGTTTGCTGCGAGCCGAGGGCGGGCGGCGGCAGTGAAAATGTAAGAAGAAGAGTGTAGCCGGCGGGCGTTGACGGACGAGGATGGGTTGCACGTTGAGACCAGAAGGGGAAACGATGGAGGCAAGTCTGGCGGATAAAGGAGGTCTGTCTCAGATTCGGTGCAGGAGAATGAGCAAAGCAAGGCGGCCGAATTTGCCGCTGGTCGGGTTGCTGTGAGTCGGATGGGCCCTGTTTGGCTTGGGATGGTTCCGGTTTGCGGATCTCAAGGGAGGACTGGAGGTGAGCGAAAGTCGAGGCAGTCTAAAGAAGGAGATAAATGACAAGAAAAGAGACTCTCAAATGGGTGACTGTCTGGCCGGCAGCTTGATTCGATCTCATCAATCTGGGGGTACCTTGGGGTCAGTAGGGAATCTTCCAAATGAGAAGAAGACTCGTGATCCCGACAGGCTGGAGTTGACCTTGACGAGAGGAGAAGTTGGGGATGAAGGGGGAATGAACAAACGAATGGACGAACAAAGAACAAACGAAGGCAACCCGCTGGATGATTTGTGCTGAACCAACCCAGAGTTTTCCTTGACGGGAGATGACTCCAGGGGGATACAGGGCGCTCCGGGGTGGAGTGGGGTGTGAGCAGGGACAGGCAGAGACGTTGGAGGCTAGTCCTAAAGTGGGATAGGGGATGGGTTAGGATGAGTACGTACTCCTTTTGTTCCGGTGATGCCATGGAAGGGCCCGGACGATTTGAGGGGACATGTAAGACACGAGGGATTACTTTTTTAACTCTGATGTATTTCCTTGCTCTGATCGTCTTTGAACCGCTGAATTACAGTGGTAATGTAGCGCTGAATGGAACGATGGCTCATGGTGAACAAGGATTTTGAAGAGTGCAAGAGCAACCTGGGAAGAAATTGGGACGGGATGAACAGTGCACGGTACGTACCTCCGGGGCATGCGACAGGGTGTGAGCTTAACAAGCAACATCCATGGAAAGAGCTGTCAGGGGTGAATGCCCACCGCTCACGGCCCATTCCCAACAGGCGCTTCGGCGGGCAGCCCGCGGTCGGTAGGTGGGTTTTTGGGCGTCTCCCTCAGCGGACTTGGCCCAGGCTTTCCAGTGGACATGCCCGCACTGGAACCCTCCACTCTGGAAACGGCCGGACAAACGGTGGTGAGCATCAGTATTCACCCACGTTGACAACGGCCCTCTAAAATTCTTCCAAGCTGTTGGGTCTGATAACGATCTGAAAGGGATGGTCATCACTCGGAAGTATCGCGTCATGTTGACTTCAGGGGCCGACGACATGCCAATGGAAAACAAATGAGCCTCACACTTTCACAACCTACGCATTGGCAGCATTGACGCTCCTCACCACCATCAGGTCTGCCCACGAAACACAAGATGCTACCTATGTCCAACATACCAAGCGCGACACGAACCATGCGCGTCTCACCCGAGGGGATCCAAAGGTCTCGACGCCCTCGAGACACACACCGGCGGGCATCCATTCTCTAAGGGACTCTCTGCCCACGTTTGCTCGCACCCATCCGGCGGACAAGATGCATCCTGCAAACGCCAGGTCTCTCCCGTCTTACATACCCGCCCGCCACCTCCGTGGGATCTGTACGGCTCAAGGGACCAAGTCTCGGATTTCAGGTTGCGGCATGGGAGAATGGCCATGGGTTGTTGGCTAGAGTGCGAGCGACATGGGCTGGGGATAAGGTCTGACACTGACATGAAGCCATGGTGTCTTGGGGGAAGATGCCACCGCCCTATCACTGCTCCTGCAGCGCTTCGCGAAAAGAGAGAGCAACGCGGCTGCGGGAGGGGAATAGAGCCATAGGTCCTTGCTATCTCTCTGAGCTTCCCTTTCCCGCTGTGAATAGGGGCGGCGTGAGGCTTGCTTGGGTTTCTAAGCGGGCGGCTTCCAGGCTGAGACCACAAGTGCGCCGTTGGAGGCTACTGCAAGGAACGGCTTCCGGTCACATTTCCGTCCCATGCCATCCGTCCCCTAGTGCGTGCGGCGGGTGCAACGCCTAGGGTTCCATTGGGCCTCGCTGCGAGGTGGGAATTGTGACGGACGCAAACTCTAAGCACCAAAAGCAGAACGAGAACTCGCTGGGAGTTGGCCAACGAGGATTGGATCGATTGACAAGCCGTTATCCCCGGGGTCATCAATTCGACCTTCTGTAAGGAGCACACGCTCTGTCTACCAATTTGCAACGTCCGAGCTCTGTGTAAAGGATTCCAAACTTCAAGGGGTCAATACTACTCAGCTGATGCAAGAGAGAACTTCAGTAACGGAGTAACATGGTAGGGCGTCTATCATCACAAAACTTTGCAGCAACTTTGATTGCTCAATCCCATCTAGCCCCGTCATCCCGGGTGAGGCGTTGGAGTTCAGAGCGCTAATCGCAGCGTCGCATTACGCATCTCTCAGGATCCAACATCTCACAACTCGCATCTACCAGACAGGCCCCTTGGAAGACCCCTTTCGAGCCTCAATTCAGTCGTTGGAAGATCAATTTTCGCATCCCGCTTCTCAGACCAACCAGTTTCTCTCCTTACTATTCTCTGTGTCGCACACAAAACCTGGTGACACTCTCCACACTTGCCCCTGGATTGGGTTCTAGGATCAAGCGTCTTCCCGTGCTGCAACTCGGGCGATATGCAGTCGCATTGGCCTCCTGCAACTTACATACATGCTACTACCTCACTGGTCCTTGCCTGCGTGAGGTTCTTGGACGAGTAAGAGCTTGGGATTGGCTTCACCTCTTTCCCCCTCTGTGGTCACCTTTCTTTTATCTCTCCAACTAGTGTCTTGATCTGCTTAGTAGTCGTGTCGCTTCAGCTTCAGCTCGTCTAGGATCTTTGTTTAGAGTCCACGGCACAGATGCAATGCACAACCCCCTTCCCCTAAGTTGTGCCTCGTTTCCGAGTTTCGTCAAATGGTTTTTTCTTTTCCTACTTGATCTCAAACCGCCATCCCAGAAGCCTAGCCAGCCTGATCCTTCCACCCTTCCTAGACCGGTCGATCATTGCAGTTTTTAAGATGGCCTGCTCCACTCGTTGAGCTCAAACAATTCCCGAGCCTCGATCTCACTCAGCACGAAGCCGCCTGCATCATCTTTCCTTGCTGGCAAAACTGCCGTCCAAGACACTCTAGCTGACCGCCATAGTGCCATTCTCGAGACACGATGATGGCATTCAGGGATCAACGGATGTCATTGCCAAGCTCCCCGCAGCATGTGAATCGCCCTTGGAAAGCCTCAGCCGCCTTCTTGACTCCCGATTCCGCCGCGCGGCCTCGGCGTGTCGCAACAGGAGGCTCAGTTTCTTTTTGCTGAAGAAGAGCCTGGAATGATGACCGAGCCTTCGGGGGCGCTTCTCTGGGGCTGCCTTGACACGGCCAGGCACAGGCACAGGCACAGGCACAGGCACAGGCACTCGCCAACTCCGATTACTAGGGACGCCCCCTGGGAGCTGTCCAAACGGCAACGGTGGAGGCAGTTCCCCTGACACTATTCCCCATATGGCCCTAGCTGTCTCTCGCCCCGCTATTTTCGATGCTTTTGGACAGGGGAAGGAGAGGTGTGTTCGTTGGTTCAGGTTCTTTCCTCTGGTGCCTGCATCCACTCGCGCATGGTCGTGCCTGCTTGTGCGTGCGAAAGGTGACATCGCGGAAATCGGATCTGCCTTTTTAACCTCGTTGAACAGAACAGGTGCTCATGTGTCGCGGAAAATCTTGACCTTAGCATCCGTCATCACAACCACCAGCGTCATCCCTCCCTCACTTTTCATTTCATCTCGATGTGATGCCGATCTGTTCATGTGGCTTTTTATTTAATACTGATGATTAATTAATCCCCTTGTCCGTGGCACCAGTTCAGCGAAAAGAGAAACCGTCGTGGCGTTATCGGCTATTGAGCGCTAACCTTCAAGTTGGTTCGTGAGAAGAATTCCTCTCTGGACGGTTCCCAATGACAAACGGTGTCCGTTCCAGGGCTTCTCTTCCTTCCCACAAAAGCGGTTCGGGGCCACTTCGCTCGGCTTAGCGATCCATCCCATCCCAATCCCAATCGGCCGGTCATCGAATCCCCTCAGCTCGTCCAGTCTCGTCGTTCGCTGATCATGCCTGGGAATAGCGTAGAGCTGCCCACCCCGGTATCTCTCCCAACTCGCCGGGACCACCTAACGGCTCGCCTCGCTATGAACCGACATGACACTCGGCCCTCGCCCTGCCAAAATGCAGCCTTGGGCTGCTGGCCATGTCCGAGAAGCCCTGTCGAGCTTCAAGCCCTGCCGGCTACCAACATTCTGCCGTGCTTCTTACATGTCTTCCGGGGACAGCTTGTGGTTCAATTTCGATGACCCCCCAGTTGATCGCATAATATTTCCCCGTGCGGACCTGGCTACGGTGGTGACGGTAGGCTGGGCTGTCTAGCTTCTGGC
Source organism: Fusarium sp. NRRL 66088 (assembly GCA_013186415.1). Lineage (NCBI taxonomy): Eukaryota > Fungi > Ascomycota > Sordariomycetes > Hypocreales > Nectriaceae > Fusarium > Fusarium sp. NRRL 66088. The sequence goes on along the minus strand of JABCKD010000723.1, from coordinate 59,042 downwards.
ACAAACCCAGCGCGGTGGTCATGGAATGGCCCCGGAACTCTCGAGGCTTTCTAAATGTGACGTCCGCTCCATTCCTCCTCCATTTCAACCGAAATCCCGGTACTCTACTCTGCTCTGGCCAAGATATTCGTGCCTCATCAAACAGCATAGCTCGTTATTTGATCAGGAATCACCGTCAGCCGGTGAGGCCCATTTCCCAGCTCATCTCTTCTGGCTGAAATGATGTCTCTCGGGCGTTTTCTCCGCCACACCGCAGACAGTGTGCTACTGAAACCATTCGTCCGAGCCTGGCAATTACACATTACGCCTTCAGTTTCCCACGACTTGGTATGCAATTCTGCTCGTTACGAAGTTTCTTGCATCGGTTCGCGATGCGAGGTATTGTCCAAGTTGTCTTCGTCATCGTCAGCATCTTCATTTGCGACAAGCTGGTCTCATCATGACCCGGTTCCCTGGCTTTCACGCCCCTCCCCTGTACGCACTAAGAAGACGGGAGTAAACAATCTCCGCCCAAGAGATCATGAGCTTCCAACTCATTTGCCCTCGTGATACAGCTCCCTTCTTGGACCAAGATGCCGACTCGGCGGGAACGATCTCGCCCATGCCAGCACTTCATTCTATGGTGGTGAGTCGATCCCGGCTCAGCTGGTTCAAGAATTGTTCTGTTCACACTAGCCAAGCTTGAACTTGTTTCCTCAGTCCGTCCATGTTTGACTTTGGCTGTCGAAAGCCACCCGCTCCGTTTAATCTCACTACAGTCCACCACAGTCCACTTGCGCGGGGTTGGATGACGAAGCAAACATTCAATTGAAAGTAAACAAGCATTCGACGACGCGACGCGACGCGGGGTCGGCAGAGTTGCATCCTCGGTCTTCGTTGCGTGATGCGACTCTATCATATCATGAAAGCGGTTCCATTGACTTCCCTCGGCTCTCCCTTCATGAGCACGAGTTACCAGCAAAGAAATCCTCGGAAATGACCTCCTCTCAGTGATCGACGCCGAAAACATTACAATCGCTTAAACTGAGTTTTCGGGCAGAGCCGGCATGTTCTTGACAGCTCCAGTCCCACAACCCCAACGGGTACAGCCGTGATCGACTGCCAGCTATCTTGAGGATACATTTGTCGATCATATACAAGACGACAGTACAAGTATGATCTTCATGGCCGAGTGGCAAAGGGTGCGTACTATTGTACCCTTGTTTTTCATCTTCACAGCAACCGTTGGTTTCTCTTATTTATTCTCGGTAACCCAGGTTACGAATCGTCCTTCAGATGGCTTCTGCAGGGCGAATGCAGACGCCGCACTTCATCATTTGAGACCTCGCCCCATCCGCTGAAGAAGCAGCTGATAGCAATGGAGCCCTGGCTTCCAGAAACAGCGCCATTGCGGAGAAAACTGGACTGGATGCAGCCACTGTTCATTTCGCCCAAGCCCATGCCATCACCAGGGTCCAGGTGGTCTGATTGTGCCCTTGGCGGGAGATGGAACATACGCAGAAGCCTGGGATAAGACGGCCGGAATAAATCAACGAGGCGGTCCAGGGTCCTCACACCCGACTGGCGGTCAGCTCACTGACGGGGAGCCAACATCAGATCTTGAGAGTGCCTCAATCTCAGCCGGGACGGTGAAAGATGCACTAGCGAACGCCCGACGCCTTGGATCTCACGATGCTGCACAAGCGTAGCAGTAGTGTGTATGACCCTGGCACAGACTCTTCGAGACTTGGAGACGTGGGGTAGGACATGGTATTGGCGAGAATAATGAGATCTATATACCAATCTACCTATGGATGCTTGCGAGTGCGAGTATATGTGCCCTTTACATATCCGACATTGCCAAAGAACGCCACAACGCCTTTTACCAGGATCCACGACATGTTGATGGGCGACATCAAGGATCCTGGGAAACCAATATTCCAACCCTATCTTTCAAGTCAAACAGTCTGAACGGAGTCGTGCTTTTCACCGTTAACCTCGGCTGTGGCCGGAGTCCTCTAATAACCAATGTTTCTTCAGCTTTGGTTTCTCTGGGCAGCGTCTAGGCTTGACATGGACATATCCTCGTTGGTCTCATTTGCCAGCGACTCAAAACGGGAGTCCTTCTCACGGACGGGTGCTTCCCCGTGGTCAAAGGCGAATCCAGGATGGCCAGCGTTCAGAAGGAGAACAGCAACGCACATCATGCTAAACAAGTGTTAGAAAAGCACGTAGGCTCTGGGAGATTTGGAGTGACACTTACCAAGATTCGAGACCGATAAAGAGGCCCTCGTCTCGGAAGAGAGCACTGAAGTAGCCTTGGCCCAGTTCGGCAATACGGTAGGCGCATCGGATGAGGATGAAGACGGTTGAGAGGAAGAGGAAGATGAGGAAGAACCTCATGGACTTGTTGAGTCGGTACTTGGAAGGCGATCGAGCTGCCCTGGCGACGTAGTCGGCGAATAGAGTACAGAAGCAGAGAAGAGTGACGACCTGGAAGATGAGGCCGGCAAGGGAGATATGCTCGCCGACCTTGATGGCGGCTTTGTCTGCGCCAGTGCAAGACAGGGCACCACCCACCGCTTGCAAGACGAGGGAGATGACATCGGAGGGGATGAAGACCCAGTAGAAGTAGGCAGGTGGGAACCGCGAGACAGTGGGATCAACAAAGTTGATGCTGGGGTGTTGATGTTAGAGGTTGGTTCCATGACACAGGATCCTGGCTTGGTCGGCGAACTTACACTTGTGACAGGAGAACATAAATGGCTGCGGAAAAGAAAACGGGTGCTACAGTGATGCAAACTATCAAATAAGTCAGTACATGGCTCGTTTCCTTGATAACTTTTCTCTCGCGAGATGCCGACTCTTCCGAATATCACGTCGTGGTGAATGCACATACTGATTTGCATCAGGAACCCGTTAAAGTCGAAGGGGTTATCGTAGATGATGAGACGTCCAACGTAACCAATGATCTCAAGGATGCATCCAGCCAGCATACTCGACATGAAACCCCAGGTCTTGGACTTGTAGCCCTGGAAGGCGTGGACAAGAAGGGACAGTCCAAAGATGGCGATGAAGACAGAGGTGGCGGGGACACTCGGCCGATATCGCAAGAGACTGACCTCGAGGGGACAAAGATCGAGGGTGCAGTTGGCCAAGGGGCCAAAGGTGATAAGCCCGTTGGGCAGTTGGGACATGCTCGCCATGATTGCTTCGTCGAGTCGTGGTCGTCGGTTTGTTGGGGGTGGTTTAGGCAGTGGAAGATGAGGTTGAGTACAGTGGCGATTTTGCTGCGTGGGTGGTCTTATCCACGCGTTTTGGAACCAAGCTGAGTGACGCAGAGAAGCGTGCTATCCCGTGGTAGACTTTTATCGAGCGATATGCCTCAAAAGCTCCGTTGAGGGAGAACAAGTAAGTCGAAGACTTGAAGGGGGGAAAGTCAAGATCTAAATCTAAAATACCGGTACCCAACAGAAAAGAAATAAAAGGTGCCAGATATTTCCAAGATCTCGGGTCCATCAATGCCCGTCGGGGCAAAGACACGTCAAATCACGCTACACCATTAAAGCACCAACGAACCGAGAAAGCTCGTTTAGCCAGGGGGTGGTCAGACCACGAGAGGGCGGAAACGGAACCCGTAAAGGCGGCATGACGTCCCAGTGGGTGCTCCGGGGGCGGAGCCGGAGAGGTTTAGTTGCTCCGCTGCCTCCGTTTATCGAGGTGCGGTGTCCGCGGGGGGCCGTGGGGGGTGTTGAGGCTGATGATGGGAAGGTTGCAGGGTTAATACGATCTGATTGATAAGATTATTTTGATCAAATTTTTCAAGGCCTGTTCGCCAAGAGAGGCTGTGGTCTTGGGAGGTAAAGGGGGGTTCTTGAAGTGGCAGTTCGTGATGACGAGAGTGGAGTGGCTTGGTTCAGGAACTAACAGTTGACAACTTAAAGTGCTTACAGGAAAAAAGAAACGAAAGACACGACAATAGCAGAATGTGCATCAAGATGAGAAATTACCCACCAGATGAGAGATAAATCTCAAATATTGAATCCCAGATGTTGGGGTCGCTTAGATCGGGCCGAGTAGAGAGATCTATCACCATGCAGTCGAGAGGCGGTGATTGCGACATAGATTGTCTTCCCACTTTTGATGGAATAAAATTCCGCGATTGGCCCATTTGTAGATCAGAAATACGAAAGGGTGGATAGGCGGATAAATACCTAGAGTTGCAAATGCAACATTTAGGATGGAATTTCGCCGTTGTTGTAGGGTAGATAGATGCCAGGACATGATAATGAGTTGAGGCATTCAGGGGTCTACACCATAACTGTAGACTCTGTATTAGTTCAAACGGATAACTTCCTTAAAACACTGAGGATCAACATCCTCAAGGGTGAAGAGTTAATAACTGATTGTGGCACACTCTTCCGGCCAGCTGGGTTTTGGAGGGTGGTATTCTATCCCGGATGAGCAAGGGTGCAACGAAAATTGGCAACATCATGAGATATGAAACGAGAAGCGTCGGAAAATTCTAGGTACCTACTCAGGGCACCTGAAACCCAGTCTCTTCCAGAATAAACTCATACATCCCCGCCCTGACCCAGTTTCGGACCTCCGTAAGTCCCGGTCATAGGGCTGAACCAACCCGGACGAGTCTCTTGGCCTTCGGTCCCGAAGACTACGAGAGACCCACTTTTCGGGCTGATCTACCGGGACCGAGTTCGGGGTATTGATGAGCATCGGTCGGTAGAAACATGTTTGGGACGGTATGTTGAGATGGTAGATGACGAACTCGGGGATTTGAAAAGAAATTCTAAGCTTACTGATATTCAATCATTTTAGTATAAAGATGGCCGGTCTCATGTCTTGATTTCCATCATTCTACCAAACAAGTCATCACCACCAATAAATACCCTCCCACTTACACAATCTCAAACCCCTACTCACCCAAACAATCAAAAATGAGCAACACAGACAAAACCTCAGTCATAGTCGTCGGCGGCAGCCTCGTCGGCCTCTCAACAGCCCTCTTCCTCTCCAAACAGAAAGTCCCCGTCATCCTCCTCGAGCGCCACAAGGGCAGCAGCGCACACCCTAGAGCCATCGGCTACACAGCCCGGACCATCGAGATACTGCGCTCCTTTGGTGTAGAGTCTCGTCTTCCAACGGCGCAGTGGAAGGGTGGTCCTCCTCGGAGGATCGTTGTTGAGAGTTTGACGGGAAAGTGGCAAGATGAGAAGCACTGGACGCCCAAACACACAGGTCCCGAGGACGACGGTGCGAAGCAGAAGAGTCTGGAAGATTACTCGCCTGTTTCTGGCATCGCGAGTGCTCAGGATAAGATCGAGCCTGTGCTGAGAGAATGCGCTATCGAGAGTGGCGCTGACTTGAGGCTGGGCTGGAAGGTCACCAGCTGGTCTCAGAATGACCACGGTGTGGCTGTAACTGCAGTCAGCAGCGACGACGGCACAGAAAAGCAAATCGAGGCAAACTATCTCGTGGCCTGCGACGGTGCAAAAAGTCCCATTCGTGAACAGCTCGGCATCAAACGCGATGGAGTTGGTTTCTTGCAGACTCTCCGAAGCATCCTTTTCCGCTGTGCTCCCATTGACCATTACCTCGATCGTGGTTATTCTCAGTTTCAGATCGAAGGTCGAGAGGATGGTTTTAAGGGTTTCATGACAAACTATGGTGAAAGGCGATGGGCTCTGATGTGGAACCCAACAGAAGGGTCTTCAACAACTTCAGACAACACCATGGATAAGGCTACACAGAAGGACTCTATCCGGAAGGCCATTGGAAAGGATATCCCCGACAACGATATTGAACTCATCACAACAGGCGAATGGGATCTCTGTGGTCTTGTTGCCGAAAAGCTCTCCTCTGGCCGCATCTTTCTCGCTGGTGATGCTGCGCATGCACTCCCGCCTAATCGAGGAGGTTACGGCGCCAACACTGGCATCTCGGACGCCCATAACCTCGCCTGGAAGCTCGCCGCCGTTCTCAAAGGACACTCTAACCCAGAACTTCTGGACACGTATGATGCGGAGCGTCGTCCTGTGGCTCTGGTGCGTCACGATCAGATCTTTGCACGAGATGACTACAAACGGTTCCTAGTCGATCGGGAGTGCAAATCGGAGGACGTGCAGATCCTGGATGACGTTGCCATGGAACTCGGACAAATCTATCAATCCAAATCCATCAGCGGAGCAGACGAAAACTTGCCACCTGCCAAAAGACCCGACGAGTGGCAAGGACAACCTGGAACCCGAGCACCACACATCTCGATGCAAAGAGGAGGAGGAGAGCAAATCTCAAGTCTAGACCTGTTTGGTCAGACCTGGGTCCTCGTCTCCAAGGATGAAGCATGGAGAGATGTAGAGTGCAGCTTTGTCAAGATTGGTGGTGATGAGGTCGAGGAGACGAACGAGGGAGAATTTAGTGACGTGTTTGGTGTTGATGATACTGGAGCTGTACTCGTGCGACCTGATGGATACATTGCCTGGAGAGCAGTGACCAAACCGAAAGATGGTGTTGATTTGTTGAGGGAGGTTCTTGCGCGGGTGTCGTGTTCTGTTGTTTAGGAGCGAACTGCATATTTTGATGCAGGAGAGTGGAGGAGGAACCTTTGATCTACAGGAGGAAAACCAAGAGAGTAATAATTGCACAAAAATAGAGAAAAATAGATCAATCTAATTAAAATTTACCAATCATTTTACAATGTTTATTTCCTGTTATTAGTTACTCATCCATTTCCAAGAAAAGGTCTGTATCTCCTCACCCAGCAACCCACCCAAAAGCAATTCCACCACAAGACCATCACCACCATCGCTTACACTTGCTCGATCAAAAAAGGTCGCATATGTTGTCGTAGAAACGCGTCTTTTCAGCCCGGCCCTTTCTTTGCCTGCATATGCAAATGTGGCCTCTCGGGTAGGTCAGGAGTAAGACGAACCAGTAAACCAGGCTATCCCTTGTTCAAGTGATGATGCCTGGGTTGGTTAATAGATGCCTTTTGAGAAGCCGCGTAATAGGCCGCAGAAAACTGCAAAAGGCAACCATAAAAGTAAGCCAAGCGAGGGATAGAAATGACGAAGCGAATGGTCAAGAGTGAAAGATAACCGTGTTCTCTTGCATATGAACGGCCGCAGTCCATACAAAAGCAACACAATATTTCCCTCTTAGTCTCATGACTGTATATCCTGTTGTTTCTATTCAGCTGATCATCCTCGTGCCTCTTTGTCTCTTCCGCTCCCGGCGATTAGTGGTACCGCTCTCAGTGGAGTTGGTCCCTCTAATTTAGCGGCCGTCACGCGTTCTAAGCCCCGCCCCCGCCCGGCCGCGGATACTTCGGTGAGATCTTGGTCTAGGCCGGAATAGGAGCATCACTCAGATCTTTTGACCATCAGCACCTTCGCAGCAGCAGCATTTCTTTTCTTTTCCCTTTCCTCTCTCTCTCTCCACTTTCTCTCTCTGCGGCCGATAAACACGTCCCATTCGGTCCCTTGTTGTTTACATTTATCAATCTCTTATAAGAACAGAGAACGCAGAGGGCGTTCTCCTCGTACTTTGTCGCAATCATGTTTGACCTCTTCCCTATGATCTTATCGTAAGCTCTTCTGTCCCACCCAACCAACCATCGTCATGAGTCGTCATGAGCCCACGACGGTGACTAGAACTCACACTCCCGATAGCTAACTGCTTGTCTTCAGCTCTGTCGCCTCGTTTCTCTTCCCCATCTTTGCCTCTTACAAGGCTCTCAAGACCCATGATCCAGCTGAGCTGACACCATGGCTCATGTACTGGGTCGTCCTCAGCTGTTGTCTCCTCGCTGAATCTTGGGTCTGGTTCATTGTGTCATGGTGAGCTTGCTTGCGCCAGTTTGACTTCCCGCTAGCTCTAGCTAACTTTTGTCTCAAAAAGGATCCCACTCTACGGCTACTTCCGCCTTCTCTTCCTCCTCTACCTCATCCTTCCACAGACCCAAGGCGCCCGGCGCATATACGAGGACAAGATCCACCCTTGGTTAGAGGAGAACGAGACCCAGATTGACGACTTTATCGCGAGCGCCCACGAGCGCCTGACCGCCGCCGGTATCGCCTACCTCAAGCTCGCCATCGAGCAATTCAAGACAAAGGTTCTCGGCCTTCCGCCCTCGGAGCAGGCTTCTCCTCCTCCAGAGCCTGCGCAGAGCTACACCCAGTCGCTGCTCTCGCGGTTTAGCGTCCCCGCAGCGAGATGGACTGGCGACAGCAATAACAGCACCGGAACCGACTTTTACAGTCTGCTTTCTAGTGCTGTCGCTGCTGCTACCAACGCGGGCGCAAGCGCAGCTGGTACGAGGACTACCGGCGGCCAAGCTACCAACACGAGCACCCTAATCCCACCTCACCTCCGAGACTCCAATTCCAATGAGAAGATGACCTTTATCTCTGCTCAGCGTGACCGTCTCAACATTCTCCTTTCCGCTCTCGACCGTGAAGCCCAAGACCTGCGCAACGAAACCCAGCGGGCGCAAACACGCGCAGCAGCCCACCGTCGCGCACCATCCATGTCCTACGACGGAACCGAAGAAGACGAACCTACCCAGCGACCTCCAAGTGGTCTCAGCGGATGGAGCGGCATGAGCAAGAGCCGCAGCGAGACCGACTTTGAGAGGATCGACGCCGAGAGCGGTTCTGAAGAGGACGGCACGGTGCGCAGACGGAATATGGGAGCCGGTACTAGAAACACATCTGGCACATGGGTGCCGTGGGGATGGGGCGGTGATGCTTCTCCCGGGGCCGGAGGGAGGTCTTCCGGGATGGAAAGGTAGAGACGCCGTTCTCGGAGACAGGCATTGCACGAGTTTTGGTCTTGCGGGTAGATAGTTGAAGGTGTTTTCTTGACATGGACATGGGAGGACATTGATAATCGTATCCAGGAATTAGGTTGAGCAGAATCGATATGCACATCTATAGACGGGGGGTTTACATCCCCTCTCTTCAGTCATGTTTCCCCTGATGCGACAGTTTTTGCTCCATTCGCCAAACCCACATGTATTGGTTTCATCCATACCGTGCATCATTGATAATATCTTACAGTCGTCCAACGTTTGTTTTTTTTCACCCTGAACCAACAACCCCTCGTTCTATACACACGAAAAGTATCCGTACACGGGGAGTATGTCATCTCCCCTACCCAATTAGTCATGTCATTTCTCTTAAACCAGCTTGTAGGGGTACACTGGCTCGGCGAGACCCTTCTTGTACCAAAAGGTCCTCTTCTTCTTGGTGGTGACGTGCTCGACCCATCGCTCCTCCATGTAGTGCTTGCGGAACCAGCGTAGGAAGACGGGGTCCCAGAGTTCCGAGGCGATGCCGAGGTCTTTGCAGCATCGCATGAGGGCGTTGGACTTGCAGCCCTCGATGGCGGCGGGGAGACCTTCGGGGGAGAAGTAGTTGTTGACACCCTGTGCTTGGGAGACGAAGCTGACCATGTGTTAGTTTTTGCTAATGGTAAGAGTATTGAAGGAGACTTACCGGCCGTTGACGATGAGTGCGTACTCACGCGTCACGATATTAGTTCCCACAACCACATCCCCACGGTTCACCATACCCCATCCCATAGGTCCAAACGCCTCGTTCAACCGCCGCCTGTACTTGACTTCTGGCAGATAAACGATACCATCAGGCTTAACCTCGACGTCATCCGGGTTGACAGGTCTTGCGAGGACCTTGTTCTGCTCCGCGGTAACAGGCTTGGACCCGATGCCGAACCAACTCTTCTCCCAGTCAACCTCCTGGGGCTGATGTTTCAAGTGCTTGCCATCCCAGATCTGAGGCGAGCCTATAGGTTCTTGCGGTGGCTTCGACTCGCTCAGCGACTTTTCAGCCACGGGCGCTGGCTGGTATGGGTTGCTCGGGCCGGTCGGGGCGCTCGCGGCCGGCTTTGAAGGAGTAGCAGTCCTTGCTCTGGAGACGGGCTTCGCTCTGGCGTATGTAGGAGTCGGGACTGGCTTGACTGCAGACTTCACAGTGGATCTGGCAGCAGTAGTCTTGGGCGTCGACACATCCTCCTGATTCACCTGCGTGACGTCCTCAGCGGGCTTCTGAAGCGTAACATCAGACTGAGAACTCGAATTGTCTCCGTTCTCAGTCGTGGTGGTGGTGGTGGTGGTGGCAGAGGGCGCAGCGGTGGTGGAATAGCGCATCAGAGGTGCAATTGAGCGGGCCTGGGCGAAAGGCAACCTCCTTGCCGCGAAGAGAGCCCGGCGAGGGACGAACATGGTGAATTTGATGTGGGTGGGGAGGTCGTCGAGGGTATACACCTAGCAAAGGTTGCTTGAAGCTGCTGGTGATAATTTTGGTTCCCAGCAGTGTTTTCGGATTAATAGAAATTCCGAATACAGTATGGATACAGTGCGCGGGGGTGTCATGATGGCTTCATTCTTGAAAAAGTAGAGTGAAGATAGACTTGACAAGTTCTAATGATACATACAGTTTTGATACAAATTCCGGTATAATCGGAAACTCTTTATCTTACAATCCAATATTTCGACTCTTAAGCATCCTTCGACTCGGTGCGTTTGTCGTTATCGTGGGCTTTCCAGCACCGTCTGAATTCCTCCATCTAGATAGGATTCAGTATTATTTTATGAACCAAGGAAAAGAAGTCCCTGTGATAACATAGTATTTAATGGGATCGAGTGTAAAAACTCACCTCTGAAGCGCACGCGCGCCAATCCTTCTTTTCAAAGTAACAATCCGTCATCTTGGTGTTTTCCTCTATGTATTCGGTCGAGTCAGCAACCACCAAAAATCTCCCTTGAACCCCCCCAACAATAAACCCCAACATCGAGACCGGATAAGTAAAGCGCAACAGCCGCGCAGCAACTCCATCCAAGTCCTTCTGTGGTTTTCTTTTCTTTTGTTGTAAAACTCACCTGCGCATCCGGTGCTAAAGATCCGCTTGTCCCTGCATCAGCGGCAATAAAAGGTCCTCGGCTTTAGCAGGAGATCTCGGGTCGGTCAATAGAAGGGCAGACTCACCACTCATCAGGCTCATCGTCGTCTTCCTCCTCCGCCTTTTTCTGCGCTTGGCTCTCTTCCTTGGTCATTTTTATTTAATCAACAGATCGTTACTCCTTTTCTTCTTGTCGTCGTTGTTGTTGCGAGGTGCAAGTCAGGTGGTTCGAGGCGGAAAATTGGCCGAGGCGAGATCCAACAAAAAAGTCAAGTGACAAAAAGACGAGGAAAAAAGAGACGAGCTCATCAAGAGACTTCAACGACAACCCCGGAAGCGGAATAACACAGACCAACAATGGCACCGGCCAAGCTCAACGTGCTCGTCTATACAGGTTCGAACAGCCTCACTCCTCTCGTTCCATTTCCCTCATGCTGATTCAACCGAAAAAAAGGCCTCGGTACAACTGTTGAGTCTGTCAAGCATTGCATATGGACTCTTCGTCGTCTGCTTGGACCCAATTATGCAGTTATTCCAATTACCGAGACTATTCTACTCAAGGAACCATGGGCGGCAACTTGCGCTATGATCGTGTTTCCAGGTGGTGGTGATTTGGGCTATTGTCAGGCTCTGAATGGCGAGGGAAATCGCCGCATCAGCGACTTTGTCCGGAAGGGCGGCGCATACTTGGGCTTTTGCGCCGGAGGTTACTACGGAAGCCGAAGATGCGAATTTGAGGTCGGAAACAAACCTCTTGAGGTCGTCGGTAGTAGGGAGCTTGGCTTCTTCCCTGGTACTTGTCGTGGAGGAGCCTTCAAGGGTTTCGAGTATCGCAGTGAAAGCGGAGCTCGGGTGGTACAGCTCAAGGTATTCAAGGAAGCCTTTGAGCAGGAAGTCGAATCTGAAATCGTCTCTTACTACAATGGAGGCGGTATCTTCGTCGATGCTGCTTCCATCAAGGAGAGAAAAGTCGAGGTTCTGGCCTCCTATGAAGAGGAGACAGATGTCGATGGTGGAGATGGCAAGGCGGCAGTTGTTCTCTGCACAGTCGGCAGTGGAAAGGCATTACTAACTGGCCCTCACCCTGAGTAAGAACCGTCCTAGCTGCCAACTGTCATGAACTCACTGACAGAATCCAGATTCGCCGCTATTAACTTGCACCCCCATCCCACCATCCCCGGCTATGATGAACTTATCAGCAGGCTAGCCGACGCTGACAAGCCTCGAGTCGAATTTCTCAAGGCATGCCTGACAAAGTTGGGTCTCGAGGTTAGCCAGCATGACTCTGGCATCCCATCTCTTTCACACCTCCATATCTCATCCATCGACGACACTGGAGTATCAGAGCTATTGGCCGACTGGGCCGACATCATCGACAAAGAAGACGGCGAAGAATGGATCCGAGCAGAGACGGATACATTCCACATTCAAAATGAGGATACAATCTGGAGTGTCGAGGGTCTGCAGCAGTCCCTAGCAGAGACGAATGGCTCCAGCATGTCTGAAAATGGTATCATCGACTATACAAAAGTCATCAAGAAGATCTTTCCTCACGAAAAGGGTCATCCGCATCCAAAGCTTACTCCTCAGTTTAACCATGGCTTGTACTTTTCAGGGTTGAAGCGTTATCGACAGATTGAACCCACAGCTCAGGATTGGGGTAACCTGTTAATGTATGGCGAGGTTCTCACCAGCACAAACACCATCCTCGAGAAGTAAGTCTTCATCTCCTACCCCATCTTGAGTGAATGCTAATCATGTCAGAAACCCCAAACTCATGTCCAAACTCCCGACCGGCTTCACAGTTGCAGCCACGACTCAGGTTGCAGGACGCGGTCGTGGAAACAATGTCTGGATTGCACCCCCTGGAATGCTCATCTACTCGGTCGTCATCAACCATCCTGCTCATCTTGCCGTCTCTCGCCCTGTGGTGTTTATCCAGTATATTGCCGCCGTAGCCATGGTTGAAGCCGTCCAGTCGTATGACCGCGGCTATGAGAAGATTCCCATCAAGCTCAAATGGCCCAATGACCTTTGTAAGCCAAACTAGATCTGTTACAATATCAATACTAACAATCAGATAGATGCCCTCGATCCCACCAAGTCGGCAGACAAGCCCCACTACGTCAAAGTCGGGGGTATCCTATCGCAGTGCCTCTACTTTGATGGCGCCTACCAAATCATCCTCGGCATCGGTCTCAACACCACAAACCCTCGTCCGACAATCTCCATATCCGATCTTGTCCCACCCGGCGCTCCTGAACTACACCTCGAGACACTTCTCGCCCGTGTACTAACCCGCCTCGAAGCCATCTACGCCCAGTTCCTCCGCGAAGGTTTCTCCCGCGACCTCGAGGCCCGGTACTACCGTCACTGGCTACACACAGGTCAAGCCGTAACTTTGGAAGCTGAAGGTGGTGTAAAGGCTCGCGTGTTGGGCATAACACGTGACTGGGGCATGTTGCGAGCTGAGGAAACGGATGCAAACGGGAGGGCAACGGGCAAGATCTGGACCTTGCAGAGCGACGAGAATAGCTTTGACTACTGGAAAGGTCTGGTCAGGAGAAAGACATAGCACATGCGTTTAACCCATGAAACAAGAACAAAAAATAGACACCCATCGTCTGGTCTTTTGATAACCCATCGAGGTGTTACACCACACTTGCAAACCGTCGATAAACGTCTGCCAACGACCATGTGTCGACCATAGTTCGCAAATCATTCATGGCAAACGTGTTTCTACTCCTAATAGTTGACTCCCTACGCAATGAATCAGTCGAGCTTGACTTGTTTATATATTGGGCCCTTTGTCCCTGGGAATCTCTATCTTGTCAAACCATACTTTCCATTCCTCATTAAAGACAACACTTCTCTCTTACTACTCACTTGTCTCAAGTTACTTACTTTACCATGCTTTCATATCGGAACTTCAATATGATGTTTCTTTACCTTCTCCTTTGGCAAGTATTGTCAGTTGGCTGCTTGTCTAGCGATACCTCTACGGAGAGTGAGATTGTCTTGTTTCCTTTTCCCTCAGGTTCCCCCATGTAAGTTTTCTCCAAGACGCAAAAAGACCCTCCATGTACTAATATCTTAATCTTAACAGCGAGGCTCAAAGTCCGACTGCCAGTGGAGACCCCGACTCCCCTTGGTCCTCTGAGATACCTTTTACGAAAGTGTGGAACGATGACCAAGAGGGGGTTGAGGAGTCTACGACTGGCAATTTCTTTGGGTTCATTTCAACGATCAGTCTCGCCCCGCAGACGTCTTTGGAGGATACTTGGTCTACAAAGACCTTGACCCATGAGGACGAGGTGGTCTTTCCCACGGCGACGTTGGTGGACGAGGATTCGGAGACACTCTCCGAGACCGAGACCGCCAGCGAGACCAATACCGGGACGACGTTCGAGATACCGACGCTGGAATTACCATCGGTATCGAGTTCGTTGACTGGTTCAGGCACCTCGTTCACGACACTTCTGCGGTCTACGACAACCGCGGAGGGGTCGTCAACCCCAGAGCCGACGACAGGAGTTTCTGCGCCATCCGGTCCTCTCTCGCCAGGCCAAATCATCGGCATCGTCATAGGCGCCTTGGCCTCTCTGGTGGTTGTCATAGTGGTCATCCTCCTCCTGCTGTACCGCCGTCGCAAGCACCGGGCAGAATCAAGCCGGCCAACGATCCGTCTAGTCGGAGGACCAGTCCCCGATCCGACGGAACGTGGCTCGCAGATATATCTGCCCGTGATGCACCGACAGGTAGTGGACAGCAGAGATCTGTTGGCCGGGGGTGTTCGGAGAAGTGGGTCCCCGTCTCGGCACTCCGACCGGACCGTCTCGGAGCTGTCACCCAGTGAGGCGGCGGGAGGCAGGGACACGATCGATGGGATTGTTGATGGGTATACTTCGAGTGTTTATAGTCAGGAGAGTGAACGGGGGGAGTCTAGGGGGGTTACCAGGAGTTATACAAATTTTAGCCATTGACATTGTTTGTCGATTCATATTATTTGATGCCATGGTGAATATTTATTGTGTAATTTGGAATTATACCTTTGACTTCCCTATATCTAAAATCACGAGAGAAGATTTATCCATGTTACCTAGTTTGTAATTCTATTGTTTTCCTACTCACATGGAATAGGGGCGTGATTCCTGACTCTGCAAACTCCTTAGTTTTGTGTACCTGTATTTGAGTTCAGCTACCCTGCGTTCGACCATCCATGAGGTTCTAGAATCGCGCATATTGACTAGTCGATGTACACTGGACAAACCGTTTGACCTTCATGACTCTCCGTTTGCTACCAAACGCAAGTCACGACTACCTTTAGTGAATCAAAGTTGTTGAGTTTTCAGGTACAACAAACGGTTGGGTATCACAACTTTACACCTGCCTAGGAACACACCAAGCAAACGCCGAACAATCTCCCTTCTACCCGCAGTCGATATCGTACAATTGTATTATCACATAACATAGGTCGTCTGTCTTTTTTTCTTCTTCGTCTAAGAACCAAGCCCCCAGCGGCAATGATAACCCAAAAAACGCCGTGCCATGCCGCAGTCGAGTGAAGATGTACATGTATACACGGAGAAAATCCCTTTCCTCTCTCCTACAATATGAGCTCCGAAACCTCCCTCTCGCCAAAAACTCCTCGTCGCCGTGGTCAGGCTGAGACGCTTGTGTGGTTGGTGTCGTGCTCTCCTGGCCAAATCATACAGTTTTTGCCTCTTAACCAGCATCATGACTGGTTAGAGACTTTTTCCCGCTTCCTCATGACCGGTCCTTGTAGACCTTGGGCTTCCAGCCTTCCTTCACTTCGGCCTCTTGCTCCAACTTTTCTTTTATGGGACCAATCTCACGTTCGAAACGTTCCTTTGCCCGCACAATCTTGCTCTGGAGGTAAAAGCTACCACCCTTCTGGGGATCGTTGGCGTCAAACAGTCGCTTGTAACGCTCGAGAACCTCTTCGATGTTGGCCTGGCCGCCGGCAGGAGGTTTAACGTTGAGGATCTTGCAAGCCTCATCGAGAGTCATGCCTGACGAAAGCGAGGCGCCGCCCGTGCTGTTGCCCGCCTTGACCTGGGCGCGCTGGTACGCCGATGCGGCAGAGGCCTGCTTGTAGGCGGCCATGAAGGAGCGGCCGAGGATTCGGGAGCCTGTGAGGAAGGCTGTGATGACGAACTTGTGCGCCTGGGAGAGAAGTGTCAGTAAATTCATATATAGACCACCGGACCAGAAAGCGGCAATTCGGGAAGAGGTAGAGGGGGCGAGGTTCAAGTATCGGCTTTCGGCTCAAGATGCGCATACCATTGTGAGGGTTTAATCAAAAAGATTACAACTCGGTCAAGTCAATGTCGAGAAATCGCTAGAAAGCGACGTAGAGAATTGTATCCTCGTTTGCGACGGGGAGGAGATCGTGGGGCGGCTTTGCTTCTCTTTACTTGGAGACCCGGTTCTTCGACTTTTTTCCCCCCGGGAGTAAAAGAGAATTGGCGGGTCATTCCGAGGTCGGAATTTTGCACCCTCCGACTGACCGGCGGCGCTGATTCAGCCGATGTTTAGCCGTGTGGTGGACTTGGGAGAATTTGTTCACCGTGATTCACCGAGCTTCACCGAAATCTCCGCTTAGTGGTTGTCAGAGGTGGAGGGGATGTTTGGCTGATGAAGATTGTTGGGTTCACGGATACGAGCATCAGAAGACGCAGGTATCTCTTTTTGTTTCAATTAAATTCAAAACAAAGGATCTCAAGGTGGAAATTGTGTTAAAGGACTTTGTGTCTGCCTTACTTCCCTGATCTTCCTTGAAAGACGGTCTAGGACTTTCACCTCGGCCTGGACCAACCTTGGGGTAAATCTGCCTTCACCCAAGCACAGCAACACTTGGATCGCAGACAAGAACTCAAGTCTAACACTCAATCCTAGTTTCTCCTGTTAATTGTCCATCTGCCATCATGTCCACGAGTCCCGAGGAAGTCATCGCACTGATCCAGCGAGAGGGCAGTGGACTGTCCCCGGATGCCTACGATGAGACCAAGGAGCCTGAGGATGCTCGTACAAAGAGAATCAAGTCGCTTTCAGGTGTACTAGAGACATGCCAGCAAGCATCAAAGCAGCCAGAGTTGGACCTTGAGGGCATTGCCAAAGCTCTAGGTGATGGAAGCCGAGATGGTAAGATGACGCTTATACAAAGAATAGAACATTGTCCACTAACATGGTGCAGTGGCCTGGAGACTCCCCTATGGCGAGTCTGGAATACTCGAATTCTTCCTCGATATCATCGCCTCTAGCGAACAGCAGAAGCATGGTGTCAAGGTCCATGCTCTACGCATCATTGGCAACTCTTGTGCGGATACTGATGAGAACCGTGCCAGAGTGGTCGAGGGAAAGTATATCATCTCTATCATCAACCACCTCCAAGACGAGAGCCTCGTCCCGTATCTGATTCCCGTTCTCTACAATGTCCTTGTCGACTACGGTAAGTGATCTCTTCCGAAATCTCAGGATAACATTGCTGACAATCCGTAGAACCCGCCCAGCTTCTGGCCTCACAGTCACGACTCAACACCCATCTCATTTCTCTTCTCAAGTCCCCCAACGTCTCCAAATTTAGCGCCATCATAACCTACTTCTGCAAGATCCTCGCCCTCCTGGTCACGCAAGACGGCGAACCCGCAGTTGCGGACCCCCAGACTGTTGAGGTTCTTCTCAAGCTCGCTGCGAGCCCCCCCTTCAGCGATGACTTGGAGGACTTTATGGCACTCGTGTCCACCGCAGCGAGCTACCTCGCCAACGAGGCATTCCAAGAGAACCTCGTCAAGGAACAGCGGATGAACACATTCATGACTGTCTTTGAGTTGGCTACCTCGCAGTTCGATGAGCAGGTCGAAGAGCAGGGCATGGACAAGGAGTTGAGCCAGCTGTGCGTTTCGTTGCTTACGACGTTGGCTGATCTGACAGCCGCCGATGCTTTCCCTCAATATTATCCCCTCGAGAGCTCTGTGCCTCAAAAGCTCCTTAGCTGGCTCAAGGGGACAAACCCAAGTCTCCAGTCGGCAGCTTGTCTTGCTCTAGGAAACCTCTCTCGCTCTGATGAGACATCCTTGGCTCTTGTTCAGACTCACCAGGCCCATCGTCCTCTCATCGAGGTCCTATCAGATGCCTCGGTCAAAGATGCCCAGCACCTCCACTCGGCGCTCTCGTTCCTCAAGAATCTTGCCATTCCGGCCCAGAACAAGGCTCTTCTCGGCGACGCGCTAGAGCCGACAAGTGCCCCACGGATACTGACCATCGACACCCTTCCTCAGGTTCAGTTCTCTGCCATATCGCTGGTCCGCCTACTTCTCGTCAACTGCGCCCCCAATGTCCGCCGAATTTGTGAGCCTCGGTCTGGAGAGTCATCGGAACAGCATACGAGTCTTGATGATATTCTCTCTGTATTTGATCGAAGTGATACGGAGCCAACGAAGCTTGAAGCTGCTCGCAGTGTCGCTGCCGTTTGCCGCGTGCTTCATACGACACCTGTTCTTGTTCTAGAGGCACTTCCCTCATGGAAGGCAGAGGAGGGTGAGGCCGACGAAACTCAGGCGAGAAGTCTGTTTTATACCAAGCATGATTTGTCCAAGGCGCTTGCCTTCCTCATCACTCAAGAGAAATGGCCCATCCTCAGATGTGAGGCATGGTTCGTTTTTGCCCTCATGTCACGAACCAAGGAGGGCGCCAAGGTGGTTAGCAGTGTTCTCACTGTTCCCGGAGCGGCAGATGCTCTCAGCTTTGCGGTCACAGGCAAAGCGGCCACGAACAACGAACAGAAGGCTCTTGAAGAGGCTGAGTCTGATGCTCCTGTGGTTGTCCCTGAAGGATTAGGCCTTCAACCTCAGCAGGTCGACCCTAAGCAAAAGGCAAATATGACCAAGGTGGACAGGGAGAATTGCCTGGTGTTGTGTACCGAAGTTATCAAGAATGGGCAAGACATTGAGTCAACGCAACATGGCTTGTTGCAGGACTTGATCCGACAGGGCACACAGCTACTCACACAACCCAAGACAAAAGAGTAAAACATCATGTCAGTAAGACTCAGTTAGGGATAGTGTTAGACAAAACAAGATAGAATCACCAAATGCAAAGAGTCACCAAAGGCAAACAAACAGCAAGGCCATATGGAACCGATAAGGATAACTTTTGACAAAGCAGACACCTGTGCACACGCGATGCATCCATTGACCAACTGATTACAGAACAAAGCCGGTGATCATGCAGTAAATTTCTTGAGCTGGACCTAGAGAATCCTCCCTCCAAACCCGGCCAAGCCTTTCATCAGAGCCTCGAACCGACGTTGCCCCTCCCTTAGAGACGCAAAGAGCAAAACCCTCAAACACCAGTTCCCTTTTTGCAAGTTTATTTCTTGGCCGTCTCGGCCTCGGCCGCATCCCGCGCACGCTTCTGTCGGGCACCCTCGTATCGGGCGGCGCTTCGGGCGACACGGAGAGTTCGGTAGGCACCCTCCTTGTGAGCAGCGGGGATGTCGCTCTTGCTGATCTCCTTGAAGGCGATGTCGGTGGGGGCAATAGGGAGGACAGCGGAGACGGCGGAAGCCTTCTCGATCTTGGAGACGTCGGTCTTGGTGTCGCCCTTCTTGGGGGCGTTGGACCGGCGGGGGAGGAGGATCAGTCGCTCCTGGTAGGCCTTGAGGCGGGCGACGTTGGCGGCCAGGGACTCCTCAGAGAGGTTCTGTCGGCGGGAGTCGACCGAGATGCCGATGGTGGGAGCGAAGGCCTTGGGGATACCAGCCTCCTGTGAGGTTGTTAGATTGTGCGCCAAAAATTTCGTATATTCCTCCCGCCGGCGATTTTCCTCGTGGAATTTCGCATCGACTGAGAAAGTGGCAGAATCATACCTTGAGCTCAGCCAGGGTGAAACCGCGGCCGGCACGGACACGGCGGTTGTACTTGATGGTAGGGCATCGCACAACAGGTCGGAGCTTGTCGACGGGTCGGGGAGCAAGGGCAGCGGCCTTGGCCTGGCGGGCAGTGCGTCTCCGCGACTTCTTGCCGGGCTATACCACACAAGTCAATATTTCAATCTCATGATGGAATTTTTTTTTTCGAGGCAGTATCGTCTTCTTCTCGTCGGGGTATCGCCATACCTGGTCGAAGTGGGTTCGAACCCGACGCTGCCAATCCTTGCGGAAGTCTATGTGAGGGGTCAGTCGCTGGAGTCCTTGCTATCGTCGGTTTTCATCGTCGGGTGGTGCTCACGGTTGTTGATAAGCTTCTGGTTGTGCTTGATCGCCTGTGGGAAATCAAGTCAGCGAATGCCTTTGAAGGCGATGATTAGCATCGCATTGGGGTGCGCCGGTCCATACCATTGTGTCTGCTTGCGATCAAACGTGCTCCGATTGTCGATGGTCGGTCGGGTCGTGAGGCGTGGGAAATTCGGAGAGTTGAGGCTTGTCAAATTCCAAGAAGGGTTTTCGTGCCCTACACGTGCTACGTACTGGTGGGGTTAGGCGAGAGGTGGAAATGGATAGTAT
Organism: Fusarium sp. NRRL 66088; assembly: GCA_013186415.1. Taxonomy (NCBI): domain Eukaryota; kingdom Fungi; phylum Ascomycota; class Sordariomycetes; order Hypocreales; family Nectriaceae; genus Fusarium; species Fusarium sp. NRRL 66088. Next base: position 38,599 of record JABCKD010000723.1, on the reverse strand, counting down.
GGGTCACGTGTTGTGCGCGGTAAAATTGTTAGCGCTGGGGCACGATCTCAAATTCATGATTTCACTTTTCACTCATGAGCGGAAAATTGTTGTGACGAATTCCGGCAAAACTGCACTCAGTCGCTTTGGTGTTCAGGGTCAAGATCGATTGGAAGCCATCATGTATGAGCAAAGACTCCGGTGACGAGCGTTCGATCGGAGCCAAGAAGTATTTCGCGATCCTTTTATCATCCATTCAAGACTGAGCTACTCTCCCAGGCGAGCGGAAAATGTGTCGTCCGCACGATCTCTCTCTCAACTGCACGTCCTTCGCAATGACTTACACGCCTCCTTTGTCAGAGCAGCAAGGTCAAGCGTCAACTTTGAGCGTCCTTGGGCAAGGAATTGGTCATTTAGTGAAATTTCACAGCTGCCGAGTCCGCGGGCTGTTGCCGTCACTGACCAAGCCATCACTGTGATCACTCATGATCATAAATACGCATTAACACTTCCCTCTCAATGTGCAGGATCATATGCCACTTTCCAAAACTCGCTGGCAACTTCATGCATGGTGCGCTTCAGCAGAACTTTCTTCTCGAGGTTAATCCTACAGAGGAAGGTGGCTTGTTAAAGACTTCGTAGACAGAACGAAGTACTCCTGACCCCAGGAGGTTATTGACGAAACGTTACCGACAAGTTTGCCTTCCAGGACAGCCAAAATGATAGTTTTGTCAAGAACGCTACCTTGTGTCCTAGACACGTACCTAGTACGTGTGGCCTTTGGCGTGTGATATGTGATGGCATCCCAACTTCCATTGTCAGTGAATGGAGCTGCAAAAGCGTGCATGTCGAAGTAGAGACTCCTTTTGGTCTTGCTTGCCTGGCAGATGGCTGGGGCTCGCTGAAGACGTAATTGATGACACAAGATCGCATGGCATCATCCCAGTAATGCACGGGCTATGACAAGAAGCCAGGCATCAGTGCCCTACCAAAGGCGTATGCAGGTTCGTGGTGAAGTCTACAGTTAAAGACGGTTCATCACGAAGAATGAAGGCGCAAGTCGTCCACATCAAATAGACATGTATCCTCATGTTGACAATCAAGAAAGCGCAAATCAAGATGATGACTGCAATCGAGCTGAATCACAGCTTGATCGATAACGCATATCCAGTTTATGCAGCATAATTCTTGCCTTGAAGGATTGCATTCACAGACTGAAGCTTCCTCAACACTCCGAACCCACTCTGGAAATTACCTGCCCCATGCACCTTCTCCCCAGCCCCAGGCAGCAGCCTGTCTGCCTAAACCCTCAGGCCCCAACTCTCTCTTCCCTCGCCTATAAAATCCTCGTCTCCCTCCCTCCATTTGCTTGTTTTTCTCTTTCTTCTTCATACTTACCTTATTCCGATTAACCCCGCTCAAGAATGGGGGGAATCAGCGTGGAGGGCCTGCATTGCACAGCGCGGAGTCGCTCCACGCTCCATTGTCCTTCGGGGCCATGGGGGGTGTAATTTTTGATTTATCACATCTTTTCATTGTGTGCGTCGCTTTATGTGACGGCATGAAGAAGAGTGCTGCCGGTGATTTCAGACAGAGCATAAGCAACAACATCGTCGCATCATATTCTGCTCTGCTTCAAGCATGGCCAACCCTATATCTATAATTTGTCGTAGGATATTGATGCTGGTGGTATTGTTACAGGTCGTCCTAAAATTGATGGTTGCCAATCGATCTTCCGCCGCATGCTGTTGTCCTGCAGCACCAACACACAATCAATCTACATAGACCACCCACTTATGTATCAACGCCATCAACTTTACTGCGCGATGCCCTTGTATGTCACTTGGTCGGCCGAAACAGCTCTGCTTGCTGTGCCCGTCTATGCGTCCGCAGAAATCCAACCCCTGCTTAATACTCCCATCCATCCTCAATCGTACTGCAAATGAAGCTATCCGCATCAAACCAAACATCAACACCAACACACCCACGTAGCAATTCATCACCCGTAACCATATATCTCAAAATCTCCCCAATTCCTCCAAGTCAAGCTTCAATCGCCGACCATCCTCACCTCCTCTCACCCGAAGCTACTCCGCACCAATCACAGACCCGCAATTCATGTCCCACGCACCTCGCCCGAAAAATCTCATGACACCACTTCCATCCATCCCGAACCCGCCTCAGGAACCCCACGACAAAAACGAACGTCAATTCAAACCCGCCAATACCACGACACTCCTCCTCCCCCTCAATTGCCGTTGTCCAGCAACAATGGCCTCCAGGATGGGCCCAAGGAGCGTCAAGGACGCAACCCGTTTCACGTCCACCATCCCCCACGCAACTTCAAAGACGGCCACTGGCGGGTCCGCTGTTGCGCCCAAGGTGCCGCGCATCCCAGGCGAGACTCCTGAGCAGCGCGTGAGGAGGTTGCGGCAGGCGCATCTCGCTGCGCAAAAGGCGCAGATCAGCAAGACGGACAAGTTCATCGACGCCTCCCGGAGGTTCCTCGATGTTGCGCACCGGTGGACCGTCGGAGGCATCGTGATATTCACAGGTACGTCCTCTGCCTGAACCGAGCGGGGGGGGAGGACTGTCGCTGACAGAAGGATTGAACTAGCCGTCGCTGGTGTCGTCTCCATCTACTCCGTATGGGACATGCTCCGATATAACCGCGCCCGCCGCGCCGAATGGGTCGAGGCCCAGAAGCAACTCGAAGCCGATGAGCTAGCCAGCGCCCGTCTAGCCTACCTCAAGGGTGAGGCCACAGAGGAACAGATCCTCCTCGTCGAAGAGGCCAACCGCGAGGCCGAGGCCAAGGGCGAGAAGCTACCGCCCCTGCTGGCCGCCCCCTCGCACCGCACACACTTTGAGGAGCACGTCAAGCCCGCCCTCGAGGGCAGCAGCAAGAAGGAGGAGGAGACCGCAAAGACGGGGGGCAAGGGTCTCTTGGGTCTCTTTTCCAGCAAGCTCAGCCGTGAGGAGGAGGGTGAGCAGGTGGGTTCTTCACAGGAGCGTTTGGGCTATGAGAGCCTGAGCGAGGAGGACGATGCCACAGGCGTGCGAGACAGCGATCTAGTGCGCTCGATTGAAGCCAAGGCACAGCAAGCCTGGGAGAAGGAGAAGGAGAACCAAAGGACGGGAGGCAGCCTGGACCAGCTAGGTCTCGAGACGGCGGGAGGCCCGTCCTCTCAGAAGAAGTCCTGGTGGAAGTTTTGGTGAGCTGCAGTAAGAGAATTGGAAAGACCAACAAAAGACAAGGTAAGGGACCAGAGGGGTGGTGTACGTCACACGGTCACAAAAAAGAAGAGTGTATCATATCGTGTAGATTGGCAGTGCATTAGACGGCGTCGGGGGACCATCTTGTATGTACCATCACGGGGAAACAAGCCCTACTTTACCATATCTATTCAAAATACCAAGCGAATGAAAGAGTAAAGACATGGTCCCGTTGGATGATCTCGGAACAGCATATTGTGAGCTCGTCAACAGCTCTAATATTATGGTTTGTATTGACGCTATTGAGGCAGTGGTATTTCCATCTCTACCTGACGATCAACCAGATCGTATTAATGAATCCTGTCCCCTGTTTCCGTGTTGGCGACTAAAAATGTCGACTGACCAAACGCTACCTGCAAATAACCGCTTGTTCCAGACCATAACTCCAAAGCCACATACAAAGTAAAAGTTGAAAGACCGTATGTCCGTTGTCCGTATCCATAGCCCATCTGCAGTAAGTCCATTATGACTTGAGCTTTCAAAAACCACTAAACGCCTTTACACACTTTGCTGACCAGGGTCGTGTCTCCTCAAAATAGGACCCCCTTGCTGCATGCATCATATCCCTAATAAAACGATTTCCTTTGCCCAATATTTTGTGCAGTTCTGCATTGTAGGTGGTAATAGAAGGAGTGTTGGGCTTCAACGCTGCTTTTTCCACAGCCTTGTCCATCGTTGACGAGTTTTGTGATTTCACCACAGACTGACTGAGGCTTCGCCGTGCTGCTCGCTGGTCCAAGGGCGCCACATGATTGTTCCACAGTGACGGATTCTCCTTGGGGTCCACGATAATCCTCTGATCTCCCTAACCAATGATAATGTGGTTGAAATGTCCAGGAACCTTGAGACGACACTTTTCGCAGTCTGATCGGTATCCTATGCTGAAGCTCTTCTTCATGCCGGGCTGCCACGTCCAGTTGTTGATTGTGTGGCGGTTGCGGATGTGATTCCTCCGAGGCGAGGGAGTTGTGGGGTCGCCCTCTGCATCACCCGACTGAGCTGAAGCCTCCACATCCATCATCGCGTTAGGGTGCTCCATCTCGTGGCAAGGTGAAGACTCGATAGGCAAGTTGGGGTGCTCCATGTCCGGCGTGGGGTTGCCTTGGGCGCTGATGTCAAACTCCATGACGGTGGGTGTGATGGGTTGGCCGCCCATGTTGTCGTCGCACTCGGAAATGGGGGAGGGGAGACGTCGGTTGTTCTGGACGGCTTGCCATCCCGAGGCCATGGTACGAGGGACGCACTGATCATCAGTGAAATCTGTCGGTTGATGGCCGAGATTCACAACACCGTTCAGAGTAGTCACAGTCGGGCCAGGTCCTGCCCACTCGCACTGCTGGCCTCTAACCTGCGCGGCAAAGCTGGGTTGAATTGGGGTTGGCATACGGCCGTTGATATTGTCAGACTCGGAGCCGACGGGACCGAATTGGCCCTGCTGAAGGGAGGCTTGCATCAAAGCCATATCAGCGTATGATTGAGGCTGCGGCATGCCCGTTGACGAAGACCACTGCGAGAAATTGTGTTGCGAGTACTGCTCGTCCGAGTCGGAGCTCTGGGGTGTAATAGCTGAAGAGGGGAGCCATTGCTGCGAGGCCCGGGGAGAGGTGCGGAGAGGAAGACACTGGACTCGTTTCTACACAATTGTCAGTGCTCGAGCTCCGAGCGAATGTCGGACAGGATCAAATTAAGCAAACTCACGTTTCGGTGCTCGCCGAAACTTGTCGAGCCATTGCCATTGGCGAGCTCCTCCTCCTCACGAGCCCGTTTCCGCTGGTCGATTCCAGATTCAACGGCAAACATGCTGGGCTGGTCTTGACGGTGTGTTTGCTGTAGAAAGAGCCTGTCCAACCGAAAAAGACTGGAGAAAAAAACCGAGCAGGCGGATCAAGTGATGTCGACACTGCTGTCGGACCCTGCGTGTTAATGCAGGTGGAGCAGGCGAGGGAGGGAAAGGTCCCTTGGGAAAACCGTATCGCGGGGGTTTATCCGACGCAAGGCGATGTAGTAGCGTAGCGTAGCGTGATGTGATGTGATGCTCAAGTCGAGATGGGGTTCTGGCGTGAGATTATGTATGCGGCAATCGTCTTTTTCAAAGAGTGGGCAAGAAAGTGAAGAGGTTGGGCTGAGCTGAAGAGAGTTGAGTTGGCGTAAGAGAGTCGTTAGAGTTGAGTTCACGAGGAAGGTGGCGGCCCGTGGTCGGCGAAGGAACCTGGAAGGCACGGGTGGTGGACCACAGGCTGTGAGGGGGAAGGAACCTGGAACGCAGGCAGGCAGCCGGCGGGCGGAGGCGTATAGGCGGAGGCTGGGCTGGGGCGGAGTGCTGAGCGGCTTTGGCTTTTTTTTCCTTTGCAGGTGGGCGGGAAGAGTGAGAGCGATAAAGATGAGAAGGAGATTAATAAGAGAATGAAGTGAGACAAGAGAAAGGAGAGAGTGAAGAGGTGTTCTCTGAAATGTCTTGCAAGTTCAGAGGGTCGGTTGTTGGTAATCTTCAGCCACTTTGTAGATCGGCTGGCGAGTGTAAACAATAGGTAGCGCAAAAAAGGAGGGACGATGAATAAGAACCGACGAATTAGGTATTAAAAAACAAATTGGTGACAACCGTGAATACTGTGAATAACCTAATAAAGGCTCGCAAGAAACTAAATGGACGATGAATTACAAAGGTTCACTGTTGATGAATGGAATATGAGGAAAAAGGGGGACGTTTGCTTGATGAGTGTGGTGTGTGTGTGTGTGTGTGTGGATGGAAGAATCAAGACGGCATGGTAGAGAGTTTGTATGGAGCCCAACCCAGCCATGGCGCGTCTCGTCTCGCACCAGACGATCAGATTCTGTTTGTTTGTTCATGCTAGGGCCCCTCGAGACAAGGCAAAAGTCGTGGGGTCGCCGAGAACCCGAGCGTTTGTCCTTTTCCAAGGGCATGGATCTTTGGTGCTGTAGGTAATCATGCTCTGCCTCTCGTTAGGTCATGGGTTTTGCAGGGCCCGGTCATGCCCATCATCCATCACGAGAATCGGCGGGCTCAGTGGACAGCCCCGGGGCACACGGACCATGAGATCCGGACCGTGGCCAAGAGTGCGCTAGACATGCTCGCTCAGACACGACGCGGTTCACCATGTTTGAAAGGAGTTGAGAGTTGTCAATCCCTCTTGACTGATCTTGTGTGTTGGGTTTCAGTTCTGTTTTGCTTGGTTGGCTGTGGTTTCAGTAGAGGTAGAGTTCATCTGAGACGTCACAAACGACACAGCATTGGTGTCAGTGTCTTAGACAAGGGAAGGGCCCTTTTTGGATTCCCTCGGTTGTTCCACAGTTAGATATAGGGTAGTGTTGACGGGACAAAAGTTGGTGATGAGACTCAACTCGTTAGGACCAAAGAAAAGATGATCGGTACCATCCGGGCTTGTGGTGCAAGACTAATGGCTTTGGATGGTCTCTAGGAGCTATCGTTAGGCGAGTTGCAGGGTCCGTGATGCTCAACAACCCCCTTTTGTTGGTGACACCACATTCCTGGTGCCACGAAGGGATCCTCAAGATCTGAGCGCAAAGAGATTTTACGAGCAGCCACGATACCGCGTCGCCATGGCATAATATAATTTTGCATACCGACGTCACGGCGACGTTTACCCCTTTGCCATCTCGGAGATGTGACTCCTATCAGCGTAAATTGAGGGAAGAGAGCACAGCGTTGTGCTCAAGACTTGGACCTGTTCACGTTTGTTTCTGGGAGGCGTCAATTGGTGTGATGCTCGGAAAAGTGGTGGTGCGGTGCACTAAGCTTCCAGTCCTAACTAGTGCCTCGGGGAGGGACCCTGAGCCTCCAAACAGAGACATGGTCGGGCCCGTTCATGAGCAAGTCTCCGCAAGTCCGAGCCGCCGTCCTCTCTACTAGAAGGCGAAGGGATAGAAAGCACACACTCACATTAGAAGAGGAGGTCGGATCTTGGGTCGCTAACATATTTACCATTTACCAGTGCGCCTCGTCGATTGGCCATGAGTTGATGATCCTCTCCTCTCTCCTTTCCCCGTCCCATCTGATCTACATACCTTGTCCCTCAAGCCGGTATCGCCGTGAAAGCCTGAATGGACAAACCTAGAATGTCCCATGCAACACTCCAACATGCGGCCACTCAATCCACAACTGAACTGCGGAGGGTTGCACCCTGACCGTGAGAGGTCAAACTAGACGGCGGTAAAAAAAAGATCACCCGTTCCTTGCATTTCATCCCGACTACGAAGCTCCGATTCGGGGGAGAAGGCTGGAATGCCGTTGAAGAGGAAGAAGGATGAGAGAAGCTCAAACGAAGTACTAGAGTCAGCCCCCATTCTTATCAACTTTACCATATTTTTTTTCCCCTTCTTTCTTTCTCTTCACTTCATTCACATGAATTTTCACGGCCTTGAGCTCTTCTCACGGACACACACCGGAGCCAATTGAGCTTGGACCATTGGCAATTGCAAATTTCTAGAACCCTGACGTAGTGACCAAGGTAGCTTGCATGTAACTCCCTGGGCCTGGACCCGTGCAGAGTAACCACGGTCATCCAGAAAAGGCCCATGTAGTGACCCCTCGGTGGGGACCCCTCCGAAGGTGCTCCGGTCAGGTCGCTTGGCCCGTAAGGTATGAGTGTGCCTTTCAGGCTTTTTGAGTCACAAAATTGAATGGCAGCTTCTTCTTCTCTCTCCTTTTCGATCTTGACCCGTGATTCCTCCTCTTGCAAGTTTAATCTTTCATCATCGACTCTTTGAATCTCAAGCCTCGTGGCGCGCCCTTGCCGAAGGTTTCTTCAAATCACAGAATTAACGCCTCTTTCGTGATCGTCTTTCGCCCTCGCCGGAGCTGGCACTAAAATATTAACTTGAACTACCGCTTCCCCCACCTTCTAATGTAAACCAAACCCCTCCAAAAAATTCCAGAATTTTTCATTCTTTGAGAGAAGAACAAGAACAACTCACAATGCCTTCAGCCGAGATGCCGATCGCTGCCGATGATACCAGAGGTTAGTTTTTTTTGGGCGTTTTGCGCTTGTTGTTCCCCTCGTTTCTTGGTGGTTGGGTTCGGAGGAGGAGCCATGATGACTCGACAAACTTCTTCGCGGTACGCGGTCGAACGGACATCCCTCCTCAAGAAGAAATTTGCATCAAGATATTCTGGTTCGATGGGATGGACTGGGACTGTGCTTTCAATGCGCCGCTCCTATTATGCTGCGTCGCTCGCATAGGCTCCTTTGTCTTGTCTCCATGACTTTGCGCAACCTCGTCTTGTCCAACACTGAACCCATTCGCTAACTTCAAACCCCAAGTCCTCGGACAGGATCCTTTGATCCCTCCTGCTCTCCTCACCTCCGAGATCCCTCTCACCGAGGCCGCTACAAACACAGTCGTCAAGGGCCGTAACGATGCCGCCGACATCATCCTCGGCGCCAGCGACAGACTCCTCGTCGTCGTAGGCCCCTGCTCCATCCACGACCCTGCCGCCGCCCACGAGTACGCCGCCCGGCTCAAGGAGCTCTCGGACAAGCTCTCGGACGACCTCTGCATTGTTATGCGTGCCTACCTCGAGAAGCCCCGGACAACTGTTGGCTGGAAGGGTCTGATCAACGACCCTGATATCGACAACTCTTTCAAGATTAACAAGGGTCTCCGGGTTTCGCGACAGCTCTTTGTTGACCTCACCAGCCGGGGAATGCCAATTGCTTCCGAAATGCTCGATACCATCTCTCCTCAGTTCCTTGCCGACTGTATCTCTGTCGGTGCCATCGGTGCCCGTACCACCGAGTCCCAGCTTCACCGTGAGCTGGCTTCTGGTCTGTCTTTCCCTGTCGGTTTCAAGAACGGCACAGACGGTGGCCTCGGTGTTGCCATTGACGCCATTGGTGCTGCTGCTGCTCAGCATCACTTCATGGGTGTCACCAAGCAGGGTCTGGCTGCTATTACCCGCACCAAGGGTAACGAGCACTGCTTCGTTATCCTGCGAGGCGGTACCAAGGGCCCTAACTTTGATAAGGAGAACGTCCAGGCTGCCAAGAAGACTCTCCAGGACAAGAAGCAGAAGTTGGCCATCATGGTTGACTGCTCCCACGGTATGTTGCCCCCCTGACGTATTGTTGAAACTCTTAATACTGATTTCGAAAACTAGGTAACTCTCAGAAGAACCACAAGAACCAGCCCAAGGTTGCCAAGGTTGTTGGCGACCAGCTCCGCGAGGGTGAGAAGGCCATTGTCGGTGTCATGATCGAGTCCAACATTGGCGAGGGCAACCAAAAGGTCCCCGCCGAGGGCCCCGGCGCCCTTGAGCGAGGTGTCAGTATCACTGATGCCTGCATCAACTGGGAGGACACTGTCACGGTCCTCGAAGATCTCGCTGACGCTGTCCGCACTCGCCGCTCAGTCAACAGCGCCTAAGTGTATGACATACGACAATGAAGTATTTAGGGAAAAGGGAGATCGGTGTTATCGTTTCGAAAGTTTCAAGCTAGAAAAAAGGGATCTAGTTGAGTTGTGAGGGCAGGGCTTTGGGAGTTTATTGACTTGGACTCACGTGGATACGTCGAGATGTGGAAAACAAAAAGAGTCGGCGCATCTAGGTTTGCATTCAAAAATTGTCACGATGGAATGCTTTTGGATATATGCTTTGCATACGAAAACACAGCGTTCCAAGGAAAAAAAGCGCCTGTGTAAGTCTGTATTGAAAGTTGACACAACTTGGAGCCAAAATGATAGTCATGATACCCCTCCCAGATCAAAACTCCAAAAACTCCGCTTCTATACCAGTTATCCCCGTGTTTGGCGAAATCAAAGCCATATCGCAGTTAGAGCCAGCCACCCGCATAAACAACTCTGTGACCTCATCGAAAATTCCCTGGCATCGGGCGGTAGCTCTGTCTTCCTAGTCCAGGTCCCTCACGCCACGAAACAACCTTCTTGAATGCAGCCCAGCCCAAGAGGCCGACCGTACCAATGATGAACCCCCACACAATGATCTTGTCCTTGTTGCTATCCCTCTGGAAGCAAAGCGTCGTGACATCCTCCTCTGTAGCGCCCTTGCAAAAACTGATGCCCTGCTTGAGACAGAAGGCCTTTGTGCACTCTGAACACGACTTGGACTTGGAGCGTGGCTCCAGAGCGGAGGCGGATCGAATCTCGTTTGCGGGGGTAAAGTCGCCGTAGTCGAGGTCTGCGGAGCGACGGAGCTGGGAGGGGGATCTTTCACCCTTGGGACCGAGAGGGATGATGGTACTGTTCTTGAAGCATGTGCATTTGCAAAAGGTCGGCGCGGCTGCGACTCGTTGTTAGGCACCTTGGGGGAACGCGCGTCAGGGGTGAACTCACATGCTGCTGCTAGTGAAATGAAGGCTCCTAGTAGGAGTATGATGAAGGATATGCGCGCCATTTTGGAAGAGTTTCAAAAGTGTCAGATCGAGGTTCCCTTGATAGATCCTCATGTAGTGGAAGGTCGCACGTCACTCACTTGAGGCTATCGACAAGCCCGCGACAAAGTGGGTCACTTGTCAGCCTCGTCTCATCTCATTGGCTAATGCCACCACACCGGAAAAAGTTCCCTTTGGACCTTGTACCACCATCTTTTCGACCTCATCCTCGAAAGGAACCCATCACAACCACTCCCTAACTTTCACAATGCCTCGAATACCGCGGGTGCGGGGTCTATCGTCCTTGCAATCGGCCGTAGCGCCATCAACATCCATCAATCGCATCCCCTTCGCCGCCCGCGCCGCCGCCCTCTCGACCTCGTCCCCCGCCCGCATCGGCAAGAACACGGAATGGGTCCGTGGTAAGCTCTGGAAGGGCGAGGCCCCCGGGCCTGAGGATCCCTACACACAGCGTCCCGAACCCGTGGACGAGTCGAACCTGCCGGAGGAGGCGCTGGATATGAAGCCGCGGCGTGACCGGACTCCTCAAGCCATCCAGCAGTCTCGTATTGCTCTACCACCTAAACGTACCGAGGCCGTGACAGAGGATGAGATTCAGTCTGCTGATCCATCTTACACACCGGCTACTACTATCGATGGTTTGGAGGAGATTGAGCCCCTCAAGACGTGGTGGGAGCAGCCTGGACATTGGGGCGAGGAGAGCGAGTTCCGAGGCTTCGGCGGCGCCGAAAAGGTGCAGGACAAGGCCGTGCTAGAGGTGTATCTGCGCCAGGCCGTCGTCGAGGCTCTCTCGCTACAGGAGGCGGGTCTTCTCGAGGGATTGGTGGCCAAGAAGTGGCGTCCTAGTGACAGGAGTGAGCTCGACCAGACGCTCGCCCTGGATCTCCAGGTCCAGGATGGAAAGGCTACGCTCAAGGGTGATGTGTCCGCTGTCACTGGACGGTTGACGAGTGAGGCCGAGCAGCCTGAGGAGGTGGCCATGATTTCCACTGAGGAGGCTCAGGAGATTGTCAAGGCGTGGGATGCTTCATGGAAGACCATCACCCTCAACGACCACCTCAAGTTTGCCGTACGATATCCCCCCTCCCCCCACTTACACCCACTCCCACATGCTAACATCCATCACAGATCCGCAAGCGTCTCTACCAACTCACCGGCCGCCTCATCTCTGACGTCAAGCTCGGCGCCGCCCGCACCCCTCACCACTTCCTCGCCCTGACAGTCAACAACACCAAGCGCGGCAAGAAGCTGGCCGAGATCCTCGAGGCCAGGACCGAGCTCCCCACGCTTCCCAACGTCAATGTGCATAGTAAGAGGATTAGTCCGATTGATCGTGAGATCGCCGTTGGCCGATGGAAGGTCATTGAGGAGGAGCTGCGGAAGCGTGATCTGCCTGTTACTGGTACAGCTGGGCTGGGTAAGAATATGGAGCGTGATTGGCTCACTGGCAAGGCTTGAAGAGATGAGATATGAACAGAAAAATATATGGGGACGAGGTTGTATGACCGTGTATACTTGTACATGTATAACAGACACATTAAGAAATGCCTTGCTTGAGCAAACAGTCCAGTTCCACTTGAGAGTATGCAACGAAGCTTGTTAAGACCTCTTGTAAGCCGCCAATCTCCCCTACCCTAGTGCAGATACACTGCATGATCACGATTTAATTGAGAGGTAATATGGCAGACAGCAGTTACTATGTTGACAGTTTCATTGTGACTACCTATTTCCAGTGGTGTCGTTTGTTTAGCATCTTTGTCCTTTCTATAGGTTCATGTGCTTCTAGTTTACAGGTACTTGTTCTCGCGGAGCCACTCCTTGACATCCTCTCTATCCCGTGCCAGCCAGTTTTGCTTGGCCTTGATGGCGTCCAGGCTCTGCGCCAGCTCAAGGTCGAAGCCCTTGGTGCCCTTCTCCTCAAAGAAACTCTTCACATCAGCAGTCTGCTTTTCCTGAGTAAAGGAGCTTGTGGAGATGGACACGAGATCACCCAGGAGCGACATGCCAGGTGGCAGACGCTTAGTGATGACCTCCCAGTTCTCCTTGACCCACGTCCAGAGCGCGATGACTCCCTCCTTGTGTGCGCGGAGGGCACTGAGGGGCATGTACAGATCCTGGGTCTTGACCTGATCGCTGAGGGTATACTCTAGTGTACGCTTGATGAGAGCAGGGTCCTGGGCAAAACCGAGGGACCGAAGTGCTGTGTTTCGCTCGCTGCTTTGCTTGGCCGTCTCGTACTCCTTGACCACGGCATTGTACTCAGCCTCACCACCGTAAGACAGCACAACAGCAAAGACGCTGGGTCGCAGGTTAGGCTGGAGAGCATCCCGGTCTCCCTTGATGAACTTGTCAAACAGCTCAAAGGCTGCCTTCTTGGTGGGCTCGTCTTCCACCATGGCGGCCTTTCCAAACATAAGACCCTTCAAGCGTTGGGTCATGTGGTCATCGGCATCGGTGATGTCCCACCCAACCTCATTGGCCTTCTTGCTGACCAGATCTCTCTGGAAAGCCTTGAGGGCCTTGGTAACCTCTTCATCCTCGAAGATCCAGGCGTCTCGGAGAGAACCGATGCGGAGTGTGATCTCATCCCAGACAATGAACTCATTCTCAGAGTCAAAGCCTTGGAGAAGAGCCAACAAACCGGAAGTCTTTTGGTAGCCAGCAGCAGCAAGGGCACCAGCATCGGCAATCATGCCGGCCCTGTCCTCGACACCCAAAAGGCCTGCCTTGGCGTTCTGGCCAAGCTTCTGAAGCCGGCTGGTTGTGTAAGAGGTGCGGTAGATACCGGAATGAGCCGAGTTGACCTTGTAAAAGTCAAAGTCGGGCACCTTAAAGTCGGCCTCTCTCGTGTTGAGTGCAAGATCCTCTTGGAGGCCTTCCTTGGTTAGAAGGTTAAGGAACACGGGGTACATAACCTCATCCTCCTCTGGCTTGACGTCGGCCGTTCTAAGGAAACGATTCTGCTTGACGTGGATGGTGCCATTGGACTCGTCTTCGGTGACTGCAACAACGGGGAAGCCAACCTTCTTGGTCCAGGTATCGGCCACACGCTCGACATCCTTGCCGCTGGCTTCGCTGAGTGCAGCCCAGAGATCAGTAGTCTCTGTGTTTCCATAGGCGTGCTTGTTCAGGTAGCGTCGGACACCCTCAAGGAAAACATCCTCGCCAAGGTACTTGGAAATCATGCGTAGAACGCATGAACCCTTCTCGTATGAGATGGCATCAAAGATTTGGTTGATCTCGTCAGCGCGCTTGACAGGCACCTCGATGGGATGCGAGCTGCGCAGCGAGTCAAGGCCTAGGGCAGAACGTAGGTCCTCGATAACGTAGCCCTCCCAGATCCTCCACTCAGGGTAGAAGGCATTGGAAGAGTACCATGACATCCATGTTGCGAAACCCTCCTTTAGCCACAGGCCATCCCAAAAGTCCATGGTAACCAGGTTGCCGAACCACTGATGGGCCAGCTCGTGCTGAACAACCTCAGCAACACGCTTCTTAGTCGTAGCGCTGCTGGTCTTTTCGTCCAAAAGAAGATCGACAACTCTGTAAGTGATGAGGCCCCAGTTCTCCATGGCACCGGCGGCGAAATCGGGGACTGCCACCATGTCCATCTTGGGGAGGGGGTATTCACTACCAAACTGCTTCTCGTAAAACTCCAGTGTTCGCGCAGCAAGCTCAGCAGAGAAGACAGCATGATCGACATTCTGGTCAGGCGTGCACCAAACTCGGATCGGGACTCGGAAGTTGTTGGTCTCGTAGTACTTGAGATCGCCAATGACGAAAGCCAGGAGGTAGGTAGACATGATGGGAGTCTTGTTGTTGTAGGTGATGGCCTTGCGCTTCTTGCCAGTAATCGCAGAATCGACCTCCTTTTCGGAAGCAACATCCATGTTACCAAGGCAGACCAAGTCGTGGTCAGCGATCAGGGTGACGGTGAAGGTAGCCTTGAGAGCCGGCTCATCAAGACAAGGGAATGCACGGCGCGCATCGGTGGCCTCCATCTGAGTTGTGGCAATGTACTTGGTATTTCCCTGCTCATCCTTGTATGACGAGCGATAGAAGCCCGCCATATCATCGTTGAGAGTACCGGTGAAGCGTTGAGTCAATCTCGCCTTTTGTCCTGCAGGAATCGTCTGGTCGAAGGTTATGGTCGTGGTCTGGGTATCCTTGTTGTAATCGAGGGTGGGGGAGGACGTGACAGTGGCGCCGTTGGCTTCGACGGTGGTCTCATGGATATCGAGGTCTACAGTGTTGAGAGCAATAGAGGTCGAGTCTTCAACGACGTCGAAATCGATGACAACGGTACCCTCATACTTGAAGGTCTCGAAGTTGGGCTCGAGGGTCAGATCGTAATGCAGTGGCTTGACATTCTTGGGGAGGACCTCGCGACCACGACGAATGTCGAGGCTAGCGCTAGCGACGTCAGATCCGTTGCGATACATGGCTCGGCGGTAAGAACAGTGACGCTGCTGCTGGCGAGGGAGAGAAGAGAAGGGTGTAGGTGGGGTGAGGCCAAGGGAGGCGCAAGCTGATCGAGAAAGGATAGTACGGGGAACGGAAGCTGAAGTCAAGCTCGAGAAAAAGGAACGAGATTGTTCTCGAGTATGGCGAGCAATAGGTGATTTAGAGAGAGGGGAAGAATAAGCTGAGGCTGATGGGTGAGATGAAGCTCCAGAGCTGATGCGGGGGAGGGGTCGTTGCAGGTGCAAGTGACGGCAGTGAATCATCGGCGGGTCGGCGTTGTTGGGTCCGACAGTAGGCGTGACTGAGCCGCGAGCCAATTGTGGCAGGCGCAGAGTCGCCCGAAGGCTGGAATATATAGATGGCGTCTTCATGATTCAGTCATTGACGATGCGTAGACCAAGGGTCATGGTGATCCGCCTCGCAATGGCACTGAATATGTGTGTTGCCGTCTGTGTTCTTGTTCTTGGGAGCACAAACGCGGTCCAACATTTTTTTTGCCGCGTTGGAAGAGTAGGGCGAGGATGGTGTGGAACATATCAACCAATCAGCGTGTATCAGCACGAGTGAGGCTCCTGGTGCTGATTCTTGTAATGATGAATATCGCATTTTTGCCTTGCGCAAGGCTATAACTGAGGCAAGACAAGGATTTCTATGTGGTACAATGGGCGAAGGCTGTGGTTTATACGGGCTAAGAAATAAACGACACACCAGAATGGTAAATAAGGCCTAACTCCTCCCAAGACTTATAGACACCGATCTGGCGCCAAGTTGGGCGGATATGAACAGTAAACGGGGTTCACTTCTTGCCAAATTGTAGCAAGTAAGGAAGCGTTAACAAAAATATATGAGGCTGCAGTATCTCTTGTCTTGTTGCCATCTTTCTATTCGTCGACCGTCTCTGCCTCATCATTCTCACTATCTCCCACCAACTTGTCCCGAAGCCGCTCAAAGAGTGTGTGTATCGCCTCGTCCCCGTCCTCCATATCCCCCAAAAGAGCTTCAACAAACTCGAGCGAGACATTTCGGCGCGTCGAATTATCGACGAGAAACTCGAGAGCCCAGGTACCTATCCCTGGAGTTACCGCCATCCGACAGCATATCCTCAAGGCTGACTCCTCGTCATCGACCGAGTCAACGCGCGCACCATTCTCCAACAAGAGACGCACAGAGTCCTTGTAAGGTTCAAAGAATGCTTCACTGGGGCCGCCCACCCTTATGCCATATGGGTGTAAGCCGGCGACTTTGCGGAAGAGCTGACGGATAAGACCCTCGGACTTGGAACCATCTGTATATGTAACGGCGTTCCTGATGCTGGCTCCAGCATTAAGGAGAATCCTGATACATTCGACGTCTTTCCCTCCCACCAGTGCCCAGAAGAGGGGTGTACGATATTCATCCCCATTGATGGTGACTCTGTTCACGTCCATCCCTTTCTCAATGAGCAGGGTCACCAGCTTTCGTCGGTCCTCGCTTAATTCCTTGGTCACGGACTCTGGCTCTAATGGATCGATGAATCTGTCATTAAAACACCATTCCAGCGCACGCATTCGTTGATTGTGCGCATCGAAGCAGGGGTCAGCACCACGCTCGAGCAGTGCGATTGCAGGCTTGTAATGGGCCCCGGAAACTAGCTGTGAGAGAGGTGTAAGGCCTTGCCCTATCAGGTTCATTGGCACGCCGTGGTCAACCAGCCTGTGGACGATTTGGTAGGCGGCGCTGGGGTCTTTGACATTGGAGACGTAATGAAGGATACTCTGTTCATGGGGATCTTGGTAATGGGGATCGAAGCTGGGCTGTTGGACGAGGAGGTCGATTATATCCAGCCGTTCATCCTGAATGGCGCATCGCAGGCCTGATATCCTATGCGCCGAGAAGTAGGCACCCTTCTGGAGGAACAGCTGCAACATGGCCTCATCGCTATGAGATATTGCAAAGTGCAGAGGATACCAGTAAAGACCCCCGCTATACTTATACATGCCCAACAGGTTGCACTTGCACAGCTTGACTGATGGTTCATCCAAGTTTGCGCCATTGTCAAGAAGCCACTGGACAATTTCGTGAAAGCCGTTGCTAGTCGCGATATGCAGTGGCGCTGAAGATATTCCATAAAGAACATCCATCTCTCTCGCACAAGAGCCGTTGATGTCTGCCCCTTGATTGATGGCGTATTTGAGTGTATTGAGAGAGCCATACTCCACGGCCCACCTCACGCAGTCCTTGGAGGGTGAGTCGTTGTCAATGCTATGCCTGTAAAGAAGAGGATTGAAGATGGCATGAAGATTGCGATTGGCTTGAGCGAAGGAAGCAAGCGCTTGACGGTCGCAGTATTTTCCGATCTCTTCAAGAAGTTCTGGTGGTAGAGAAGTGAAAGGCATGGTGTAGGGATGTGGTTTCGAGAACTTGGCGATAGTAAAGAGAGGCAATTGGAGAGTTGTTGAGTCGCGAGAAATAAAAAGAGGAATCGTCAAATGGTTCATGAATTGATGATGGCTGAGTTCGCTGACACATCGCCCTGCAGGTACCTAATCCACAGCTATTTCACACAGCCTCGATTCTAGACCAGCAACTATGCTGTATTCATCTTCGCCTTGTCCGAATTGTAAACAAAAATTTGCGACGTGCATTGGCGGCAAGGGTCTCATGGGGATACAGTCTGTCACTGTGACGAGCGTCGGGGATGGGAGTTTTGTAGGGAGAGCCCAAGGTTGAGATTGAGTTGTCTGAGTGTGCGGGGTTCAAGGTGGTTCTCGACAAGATTAGCAGTAAACATGTACTCGATGACATGGCTGCCGACATGAGGGTATCGCGGTTCAGGCGTTGGCGAGGATAGGCCGTTGGATGGACGTTGAAGAAATGGCTTGAATGGTGGGGTGGAACTCTAGTCTTCTCAACCTTTACACCCACGCGACTGAAACAGTAGCGATTGAGATGCTGCGCCTTTCCTCCATTCTAAACAAAAAACCCTTGCATTTAGAGACCAAGAAGAACAAGACCGAGAGAGACGGCAGCCGGAGCCATCTGAACATAGAAAATGCGAGGGTTGGCCGTCATGCCTCCAAAAGCCCCAGCAGTGACGACGCAGCCGAGGAAGAAGGTCTGGAGTTGAAACGAAAACTCCTGGTTCGGGTGGAGGAGCGACCAGAAGAGTCCTGCAGAGAGAAAACCGTTGTAGAGGCCCTGGTTGGCGGCCATGCCCTTTGTCTGCTCAGCGAACTCCTTTGTGAGTCTGAATGTCTTGCGGCCGCGGGGTCCTGTCCAGAGGAACATCTCCAGGACGAGGATGTAGCTGTGTAGGCCGCCGATAAGGCCAGTGGCGACATTTCCGATGATGCCCATTTTGAGAGAGATGCTTGGTATTTCCGGGGGAGATTATAAATGTCTTGGAGAGTGAATTGTAGCGAGTGTGCGGTGAGAGAGAGGTTGGCTTGAAACCCGAGACATAGTTTCACGATAGAATACTAGGATAAAGCGGATGAATAATGATGCGAAAGTGAAAATACGAGAGATACTAGACCATTTTTGAGACTTGGACATGGGCATGTGAAAAAACAAGACATGTCAACCTTGCTTCCTTCGGAGTCGCCGAGGTTGGGCATTCGACCGACCATAAGTGGCTGCCGCCGGATTTGGGCTGTGATTTTGAAAGTCTTGGCAAGATGGGACTAGGAACTGGAACTGTCTAAGTCAATTATGCGTCTCCAGTAGAGAGAATGAGTGGCTGCCCTGCCCAACGGTTATATACATGGTGGTATCTTGCGCGTCTACTTCTAATACGCAAATCGAAAGTCGAGTCGCTTGTTTCCATCCACTTCTCTGGCTTCCTTATCCGTCTGGTACTCAATCTTTTGCTCAGGCGTCATCTGATCCCACTCTGCCTCCTTCTTCTTGTTGAGACGGATCAGGTGCTGGCGCTGCACGAGGAAGACGATGACCGAGAGCGAAAGGATCGAAATGCACACTTTGTTGCCGTTCTTGTAGTAGGGCGAGTCCCAGGATCGGTAGATCTGGCTGCCGATGACGCTTCCGCTGTTTGTGTGTGTTAGTACCCGTTTGGGTTGAAGAGACTGGGGGAAGTGACTTGCATTTGGACAATTACGTTGTAAGTGGCTGCGGCTACTGCTCTCTTCTTGACGTCGAACGAGTTTTCAGAGATCCAGGAGCTGACCAGAGGGTGGAAGTAGGGATAACCCGAGATCAAGGTGATAATGGTGAAACGTCCCCATTCGCGGCCTTCGTCTGGGAGTGTGAGAAGCGAAGTGAACAGCGGGAGCGACCAAATCTCGCCAAAGAGACAATGGAAGGATCGCTCGTTAAAGTACTCTGAACTGTACGCCAGCGCCAGCATGGTGATGATCTGGAGGGCTGCCGACGGCGCAGTGAGCAGGTTACTGGCCAAAGTACTAAAGTTACCAACACGCTTGAGCGTCAAGGTTAGATAAGCCGTAACCGGAGTCGCGGGGATATAAGCGACAAGACCGATAAAGTACAATCCCCAGAGTGAAGGATCAGTCCACGCCGCCTTGATATCTGCAAACGTGGCTGGCTCAGTCAGCGCCGTGAGGCCCTTTGCAGGGTCATCGCGGAGGATGCGGTTAATCATGATGACCTCTTCGCGCTCAGTGTACCAAGAACTGCGCCAGATGAGCGTCTTTGTGCCTGTAGGACTGGTGGGAAGGTAGGCCATTGAGATGAGACCGATGACGACTGTAAGTAGGCCCTCGAGGAGGAGAAGCCAGAACCAGCCGGGACGACCGGCGACGCCTCGCATTTCTAGGAAGCCAGCAGCTAGCAGGGCGGAGATGACTCCTGTTTAATTGTGTGAGTACTGTTTGGTGCTTGTGTTGAGGGGAAGAGGCGCTTACTTGCAATGTTGAGGGTGCTCCAGAATGCAGCTAGTCGAATGGACAACTCTTTCGAAGTGTAGAAATATGTCGCCATGAGAATGACACCAGGGATGAAACCACCTTCAAAGAGACCGATAAATGCCCGGGAGATGTAAAAGCCGGTTCTACCTGTCATGAAGGCTTGAAAAGTTGCTATGTGGGTGGTTAGTAAAGATTGGGATCGAGTTGAGAGCGAGTAAAGACTTACAGACCAGGCCCCAGCAGACCATTAACTGAAGTTTTCAAGTCAGTTTGTTTTCGGGGGTTTCTATCCAAGAGAAGGAGGTGGACATACTGTTGGAAGAACGCGCTTGAAGCCATATCTCTTTGTGAGGAACTGCACTGGGAACTCGGCGGAGAGGAAGCATAGCAGCTGAATGGTTGTGCCCTGAAGCAACATCAGTAAGAAACTCCAGGAGTAATTGCGATATGTAAATACTCACATTATTATAGTCATCTGTCGTCAAGCCAAGATCGGTCAAGAGATCATCCGCAAGCGCATTGCTAAGATTTCCACGATCAAGTTGAAGACCAAAAAACTGCAACCCGTGTAAGTGCCCATTCATTCCATACAAGTACCAAAGACAAGACTCACCATCAAACACAACCAAGTAAGCAAATGCAGATCTGTCTTTCGCACTGCCCTCTTCTCTTCTTCCGGAGTCCATGTGGCTGACGGGTCCCATCGGTGACCACCCTCGTAAGTATCATGCGGAGGCAGGGAAGAGTGAAGTTCTTGTCTGCCGACGCCGACCTGGGTTTTGACGATATCCACTGAGGAGCGCTCCGCTACTGCAGGGCTTGCTTCGATATCTGCAGTGCCCATGTTGGATGCGGGTGTAATCGGTAATCAATTGGCAATGTGATCGGATGGATACTGGAGTGATTGTCGCTGGTGATGGAACATAACTCGGGGTTCTTGTCAAGATATATACTCTTTACCCATGGTCTTTTTGTCTACCGAAAGAAGCTCCGCGGTGAAATCCTAGTGAACGGGCGTGGCACGACCTCGCACGCCATAGATGGAACGGAGCCAATTCTGGTAATGGTTCATGGTCCATCTCAAGGGCCCCGGCCAAAGATGCTACATGTACCTCACTTCCATACACTGGAGAATAGCAGCATCAACATAGCGGCCCCCCTCTAGCGTCATCTCACCTACTGCTTCGGGTTGGTGTGGGGATGACCTCTCCTCTCCGAGATTTTCTCCGTCGTGCCCAAAGCTCCTCGCATGCCATTCCTAGTCCCGATGTCGTCTTTGCCGCGCGCCGTGATTCGACGATGCCGCTAGACATTTAACGGTCTGTGATGCCCTCTGGGGATAGTCTTGTACTTGGTACCAAGTATCACGGAAGATGGCTCCGATTTGATATAGTTGCCTTCAATTGCACTTGTTTCCTTCATTTTCATACCTTTTTCTTGTTTATTAAAATTGGTACACAATTATTGCATCATGCCTTCTATCGCGCCTTCACAAGCAGATACTACCCTGGGTGACCACATTCTCGGTGGTCATCCAGAGAGTCGGCCTCGGATCTCGCAGCCATTGACTTATACGGGAAGTCTTGACGATATTCAGCAACTCGACGTCACTCCCGTAATTGGTCGTGAATACACCGGACTTCAGATGCGTGATCTGTTGCGATGGGATGAGAGACTCATTCGTGATCTTGCTGTCACTATTTCGCAGCGTGGAGTTGTATTCCTCAAGAACCAAGATGTGACTCCTGAAGAGATGAAGGATTTCATGCTTCGTCTCACGGAAGTCGCTGGGTGTCCTGCTAGCTCTGGGCTGCATATTCATCCTCTAACTGAGGAGGGTAGTGAGCTTGGTGACCAGATCAGTGTCATTTCGAGCGAGAAGCAGAAGAAGGGAGGTGGTTTGACACATCAATTGAGTGATGTGAGTCGGTTTGCTAGTGCAGGCTGGCATAGCGATATGTAAGTTACGAGTCCGCGCCTTAAACTCATAGTATAATGCTAACCAGAGTGTAGCACCTTTGAAAAGGTCCCATCGGACTATGCCATGCTCAAGATTCACACACTACCAGCTACCGGAGGTGATACAGTACGTTGCTCGGGTCGCTCAAGTCAAACAAGTGCAGGTACTAATGCGATTCTTAGCTCTGGGCTTCTGGTTATGAGATGTACGACCGGCTATCACCACCAATGAAGCAGTTCCTCGAAGGACTGACTGCAACTCACGATGCATCCTTCTTCCATGATGAGGCAGCTCGCCTCGGCAACCCTCTACGCAAGGGCATCCGCGGCTCTCTCCTAAACCAGGGCGAAAACCTCTCAGCCGTGCACCCGCTTATCAGAACGAACCCAGTCACGGGCTGGAAGTCGGTGTATGTCAACAAAGGCTTCACCAAGCGCATCAACGGCCTCTCCAAGGATGAGAGCGACACGCTACTGAGCTACCTGTTCAATCTCGTTACTCAGAACCACGATGCTCAGGTGAGATATCGATGGAGCAAGAACGACTGCGCTATTTGGGATAATAGATCGACGCTGCATTGTGCTACGTACGATTATGATGCTGCTCGTGCTGGCGATCGAGTTTGTAGCCTGGGTGAAGCACCGTATCTTGATATTACGAGCAAGGGACGCAAGGAAGTATTGGGAATTTAAGAAAGTATATTAACGAAAAGATATAAGAGAAATGATGATAGTTATGAGTTACCTATACCGAGTCGACAAGATGTGAATAAGGGTAGTAGAAGTCTGTGTCTAGATATCATCCTCCTCATCACCAGCCTTTTCGACGAGAAGATATCTGCTCTTGCCCGTCTTTTCATCCATCTCATGCTCAACAGCCAGCTTCTGCAAATGTCCGATAATATTCTCAATGGCCGTGTCCTTCTTGCTGCGATTCTTCCTGCCGAGGTTGTCAAGCCAAGAAATCTTATTCAGGAGATAGTACGCGATGGCAATGATGACAGTAACACCGAAAGAGTACAGCCAGATGATGACAACGGTGACCACATCTACCCATCCATTGCTGCTCTGGTTGAAGTGATCCCTGGGAGTAGTCACTTCTCCGTTACCAGAGAGCCAGCCGAACAGGCAGAAAAGGGTGGCGATGACGTCTACGCCAAAGATGGCTCCGACGAGCTGCCAGGATGGCCAGGTCTTGCCTCCACGAGTAACAAAGATGAGCCAATTCTCCGTGAGAGCCACCTCAAGGAACAAAATCTCCTGGACAGAGCCAAAGTTCTCGACGATGCCGCCGCTGGGGAGGAACATAGATCCACGAATGACCCAAGTACCGATGGCAAGGAGAATGCCCAGAATGACACTCACGACCCAGATCTTGGGAAGTTGCCATTCCACTGGGCGTGGTTCCCAATGGGCATTGTCGTAGGCTACTGCGACTGTGGCCAAGTCTGCGAAAAGGGCGAGGAAGACGATGAGTTCGACGCGGATGGTCTCGTTGATGATGATCATGGAGAGCGTGAGGTAGATCTCGAGGTGGAGACATAGCGCGATACGGTACTGGATGTATGCCTTCATGCGCTGGAAGATCTGACGAGCCGTCTTGATGGCTAGAACGATGGTGCTTAAGCCGGGGGCGAGAAAGACGATGTCGGCGGCGGCTTGGGCAGCTTCAGAGGCACCCTCAACGGCGATTCCGCAGTCTGCCTTTTTCAGGGATGGGGCATCGTTGACGCCGTCTCCCGTCATGGCTGTGAGATGACCTCGCTGCTGCAACATCTCGACGACTGTGTACTTGTGCTCTGGGTATACTTCTGCAAATCCATCGGCACGCTCGACAAAGTCGTGCTGAACAGTACCAGCCAAGCCGCCGTGAATGAGCCTCTCCGAGTTGTACACCTTGGTACCCAGCGACAGCATCTTGCAGGTTTCCTTGGCGATGGCGATAGCATCTCCTGTAAGCATCTTGACCGGGACACCGAGATGTCCAGCCTCGATGATGGTCTGAGCCGTATCTTCACGCGGGGGATCAAACATGGAGAGTAAACCGAGGAGAATCCAGTCGCTGTCGTTCTTCTTGTACGCGACTCCCAGGGAGCGGAATCCACGGCGTGCAAACTCTTGGGCCTTTTCTCTGTACAGATTACCCACTTCTTCAGAGCAGTTTGCCAACCTCAGGATAGCCCTCGGTGCTCCTTTAGCGCAGGTGAATTTATCACCACCCAGACGGCACACGGTGGTGATTCGCTTGGAGACTGGGTCAAAGGGTGTGAAGGACTCGGTTACCCAGCCCTGCTGGAGGATCTCACGTGCTTGAGGGTATCTCTTCAATGTCAGGATGGTGACTTTGTCGATGGGGTCTAGCGTCTTGAGGTTGTGAGAGGATGCTAGAGCTGCGACGGCCATCATCCAGTTCACGTCTTGGCCTTCAGAGACAAAGGGGTCGCGGATGCTGAGTTTGTTGGCCGTCAATGTGCCAGTCTTGTCTGAGCAGAGGATATCAACGCCCTGTTGTTACTTGTTAGTTTGTGTACTATGTTATAAGGGGGTCTGAGACTCACAGCAAGCGACTCAATGGCAGTCAACTTCTGAACAATGGCCTTTTGCTTGGCGAGATAGGCAGCGCCCACAGCAAGTGTAGTAGTGGTAACGACGGGCAGACCGACAGGTACACCAATGATGAGTAGCACCAAAGCGTAGTGAAGAAGATTCTGCGATCCAGGGTTGGCGATCTTGATATGATGGAAGAAACCACCAATCCAAGCAGCGAGGATCCAAAACATGACGAGAACCAAGAGGGAAGTGCCAATGTTATTCATGACGGCCTTGAAATGTCCCTGGTCCTTTGCGCCTTGTACTAGGTCTGCGGTGCGGCCGACGAAGGATTCTCTGGCTGTGTGAGTTACGATGGCGTAGGCCTTGCCGCGCTTGCAGCCTGTGGTGTAGTAGACCATGTCGCCCAGGTACTTTTCCACAGCAAGAGACTCGCCCGTGATGGCGGATTGATCGATGGCGACGAGTGGACGACTGCGATACCCAAGTTCTTGAGGTTGGTAATCGCCATCGCGCTCTTTTCCATTGGTGCTACCACCTTTGGCTTCGTTGTTATGGCTGTTCTCATGCTCTTGATCTTCGTCTGGCTCTGCCTCGTCCGACTCTTCGCTGCGGTCGAGCTTGTCTTCGGCTCTGAGACGCTTATACACTTCAAAGTCTTCTGGTCGGGTGTAGTCGCAGAGGAGACGCGCATCAGCAGCAACGGTGCCACCTTCTTGAACAATCAGCTAATAATTTTGTTAGATGTTTGTTTTCTCCAAGTCAAGGGGGAGGTGTGTCTTACAATATCTCCTGGGACTAGCTCACGAGCCGGGATCTCCTGCTCATTGCTGTCTCTTACAACCGTGCATCGCATAGCAATGTCTCCTTTGAGACTAGCAACGACATCGGCGGCTTGTTTCTCCTGGTAGAATCCGACAAAGGCGTTGAGGAAGAGGATTCCCAGAATGACGCCAAAGTCAACCCAGTCGCCGAGACCAACAGCTAGCAAAGCAGCAACCTCCATGACTATTTGACTTGTTAGTGAACTCACTTTCATATGAAGAGGGTGAAAACTTACCATAAAGAATTGGACCCGTGAAAAATCCGAGAAACTTGACGAACAAGTTCTCCTTCTCGGCAGTCAGTTCATTCCACCCAGACCTCTTCCTCCTGGTATCAACTTCCGAAGTCGCAATGCCAGTGGTCATGTCAGTCTCAAGCCAAGACTCTGGTATACCCTGCTTAACAGGAGCAGTTTCTTCAGTATCGACGCCTGCTCCAAACTGCCACCACTTCTTCTTGCGACTCTTGCCGGTGGTGTCTTCCTCTGCAGTGCTGCGACGTCGTTCATCACGGTAGACGCTGATGTAGCGATCCAGAGCAGGATACTCTCCGAGGTCTTCCACGCCTGGGACGTAGATGCTGCCGATACGGCCTCTAGACTGGCGTCTGGCTCCAGCCTCGAGGTCGCCTTCGCCAGAGGCCTTCTTTTTGCGGTGGAATAGACCAGGCATGGCTGAATTGCACTCTTTGTTTGGCTACTTTCAATTGATCTTACAATGAGTCTGTATGTCTTCTACAGGATGGGACAATGCAGAATTATCTCTTCGTTTCTTTCCATGGCGGGACTTTGCTATTTATTGTCGACTGCAACCAGTATGAATTGACCTTTACCATTTGTGTGAGTGACGATCATAACTGTAACCACCCGTAGATGCCGCTCCCCCCTCTACGACAGCCGATAGAACATCCCGTCCTATGGCATGCGAGCGGTTTCCATCCCGGCCGAGTTATCCGGACGCCCCTTGTAAAAAGGCTTCGACGGGAGGTGCCAGCGGCTGAAGATTCCATAAACCTTTCCAAGACCAAGGTTATCGGGACCCTGGACCGGTCGGGAAGCTGTAGTACACAGTATAACGCAATGCAGCACAGTAAAACAGGATTGCTCTCGTGATTTCCTCGGCTGACAAGGCTCTCCCTCCCCGAGATACCATCGCAGCGTTTCAACTCCAAGGGAGAGTAACCAACAGAGTTTATGGGTTGGGGTTGTGAATGGCCAAACTCCAAGTCGGACATCCGTCAGAACCGAAAAAGCCGGCCCTTTCTTTTATCCCTCTTTCTCCACGGATATTGCGGCACACATCATCATTATGACTTTTTGACCGTCCACCCTTCTCCAGATTCTCGACCGCTCATCATGGCGTCACTGCTACACCACCATGGGATATGTCACTGGTTTCGTGCAGATACCCTTGCAGCGGGATTTCTTTTGCATGTCAACTGACACTTTTATGTACCCTGAATTCATTGCCTCTATTGGTTGGTGCTTGAATTGAGGCGTTGTCACAAAGTGACTGATGCCGGTCGGATATGGGTTTTGAGGAAAACAAGCATTTCTTGGCATCTGATACCCGTCACCCGCTTTTGCGAGACCAGGATTATCGCCCGCAAGTTCATGCATGGGCTCCGAAAGAGGTAAACAGCTTTCAAATGCCCAGTATTCTTCCATCTTTGATACGCTGTGAGAACAGCCGTGAAAGAAGCCGAGAGGGAAGATACACCCATGCTTCTACTGTACTCTCGTCACACGATTGATTGCCAAAAGCACTTTGGATACAACGCGAAAATCCCTCTAGGAAACTGC
The DNA here is from genome assembly GCA_013186415.1 of Fusarium sp. NRRL 66088. NCBI lineage: Eukaryota > Fungi > Ascomycota > Sordariomycetes > Hypocreales > Nectriaceae > Fusarium > Fusarium sp. NRRL 66088. The sequence continues at coordinate 11,492 of JABCKD010000723.1, read as the reverse complement.
AATACTCGGCCTCTCGGCATCTTGCATTCTTATACCCTCCTTGTTCCCGTAGCTTGATACCACCACGAGTGACAGGTGCACCTCCGCTGCCACTCGGCCCATGGATGCCGCATCGGGGTTATGGAAGGACTGGGGGAGAAGTAGTGATGTAAGAAACATACTGTTGCCCATCAACTCGATTGATGTCAACTATATTTGCCGTGCTTCTTGCTGTATTGGGAGCAACCCCTTGAGAGCCGTCAGTTCCGGGACTTGAGCATGATCTGTTGCATCCAGTTATACTCGAGCTGGTGATTCATTCTAGAACTATGGAGGGGGTGATAGTAGTTCCCCTGGAGAAGCTATGGGTTAATAGTTTAAAGAAGCAAGATTCCTAATTGATCGTACTGGCCGAGATAGTATTGTGAAGTTGATTGTGATGCTTATTCACCATGGCCTTTCCTCGTCCGCCCACGTATGAAGCAGTGTCCCGCCATGGACCAAGAGCACAACTACCAACGAGCGAGTTGCTATGTCTAATACTGGACGGTCGTTCCATCTATCCATCTGGGAGCCCTCTCCCTCGTTACGAGTTGAGCGTCCCGCCTTACCAAGCAACATCTCCATTCCTTGGCATCAAGAAAGTCAGATACCGGTTGTCGAAGAATAATGGTCAAGGGAAACTTCGCCTTCGGATGGACGACTTGTATACATGCCGAGATACTCCATTCCGAATACACACTCGACGGCACATTGCCATCAACGGGAACACAAGAGACAGTCGCACATACAACCATGTCAAGCTCCGCCCTGGCATCACTAGTTGGTCATCTTGTAGCGTTGCGGGCTACTTTAAAGCTGTTACAGGACGGAGAGGCAAGGGGATGATATGGAAGGACGATGCCGGACGTATTATAGCCGTGGAGGAGGAGGCCATGATGATGGAAGGTGGATGGTTGATGTCAACACCGAGTCTCAGGCTGTTGGAAGTATTAAGTGATAGAGACTTGGACCTCATTGTGACTTGCTGGGCTGCGCGCCTCTGGAAAGAAGCCAGAAGACAATTGAAGGGGCGTTTTCCTTGGACAAGAGGTGAAGTCAACTCCGTTCTTATTGGTATTGCGGCACACCATGATTGACCTCGACAGTCGCAAATTGGAAGTCAAACATTGCTTCCTATATGTCCACGCCGTGCCCGCCATACTCTTCTTTCCCCGACCGAGGTTATAGCGACGATGAATTTAACTGCGAGGCGCTACTGAGCTGCCGAAGCTTGAGTGGAGCAAATCCGGGGTAGACATCGAAGGCGAGCTCATCACCTGCAATCACGTCATCGAGGAGGATGCGATCGAAGGTACCGACAGCTTGGGAAAGCTTCTCGGAGGATTCTTCATTTGCTGATTCCTCTCAAGTACTAGAAATAATCCTCTTACAAGTCGACCCTCTATCCATTTACATCGTGGTTCGACGAGTTCCCGAAACCATGTCCCCACATCCGGATCCCGCTCCGAGTCTAGCTCCGAATCAACCTCCGAAAACAACTCCGAACACCTCTGCATCGCGCCAGAAGCTTGCAAGACGGGCCTGCGATTCATGCAAGGTTCGAAAGATTCGATGCTCAGAGACACCCCCCTGTACAGGGTGTGCAGCCTCGGGGATAGAGTGTACCTTTAACCGCCTCCAGGCAACTCGTGGTCCTCGAGGACTGCGGGCGAAGACCCTTGACAAGATTGAGCGGAGGCGAAGAGGCAGAGTTGATAAGTGTGCAGATCTCAGTGGGGAGAATGGGGACAGAGAGCAGCCAACTGATGAGATAGCCTGCTTGGTTGACGTGCTCGACGTTTATGCTGAACGACTGTTCCCTATCTGGCCTATCTGCGATGCTGCTGACCTGTGTAACAAGATAAAGGAGAACCCTAGCAGAGATGATTCGGCAAGGCTACTGGCCAACGCTGTAGCCCTGGCTACTCTTGCACAGCTGAAACTGGAGACTGCATGGCAGCCCAGCGTGGACAAAGTAGAGACGAGTGGGCTGAATCAGACGCTCGATCTCCTTGACAGCCTTCGCATCTCATTCTTCTTGCACATATACCATGAGAATGTTTCACCTGGAGGTACCAAATCGCTTGTGTATCTCCGCGAGGCTATTACGCAAGCTCAAATCCTCCGACTTGATCGCGAGTCAACATACGCCTCTCTCTCTGAGGCAGACCAACATGTGTCGCGACGAGTTCTCTGGTTACTATTTGTTACAGAAAGGTGCGCTGAATAATCACAACATAAGATGATTTACTGACAATCCATGCCAGAGGCGTCGCGCTTCTTCACAAACTACCCATCGTGTTGAAGCCCAACATCCTATTCCCATGGTTTGGCGGCGTCGACGACCAAGCCGAGGTCCTACCCGCCTTTCTAAAGCTAGTCCATCTATTCTGGGTATTCGATCAATCCGGAATCTTTGAGATTCTGCGAAATGCAGACACAGACTCGGACATTCCCAACATGGCGTCGGTGGCTCAGAGTTGTCTGGAGCTCCTCCAGCAGAAGCTCCTCGACTCAGTTGACAATGACGATTGGGGACCCGTGAATCAAGTTCAGCGCGCCGACATGTTTGTTACTCGACAGTGGATGCGTGCTGTTCTTTGGAGGGCTTCTTTGCGCTTTGGGATTGTCATTCCGGGAATGAATCCTATTGACATTGCCAAAGACTTTTTAAGCCTGGTTTCTGAACTTCCAAAGGCTGCACTGGAGTCTCATGGGCCAACTCTGGTAAGCAGCTATCTCCTCTTGATCTAAGGTGACACATGACTAACACAGAGCAGGAATTCAAGACATTCGAGATCGCGACAGCGGTGATTGATGCAATGGCCAGCAATCACTCGGCCATTCCAATTGATCAACCAGGGCCGATCTTACATCGTTTACGAGATATTTTATCCTCTTGCCGAGGAGGCAATCGGACTCTCTTATCGCTTCTCACGATGAAGATGGACGCCGTGTCTGGATCGGGGCTCTTACTTGAGACTCCAAACGACGATGCCATTGTCTTTCAGATGAACACCCAACCTGGATTCGATACAGCTGAGCTCTTGGCCAACCAGTCAAATATTTCCATGCCTACGTATCAATTCATGGAAGAACAGGCGTCTCAGATCTGTTGGCCGCCGCTGGACCTAGGGTATCTCGTCCGGTCACCGTCTCCGCTGACTCGGATGTTGTTGGAATCAATGCCCAGAGATGTCACAGAGGAGAACCAGACACTGCCAGCCTAAGAAGAGACCTCACTAGGGCTGCGCGATGACACCTTTCGGAGGATTTCTTGCGTCATTTTACCCTGGTCGCTCGGTGTGACTCCATCCCCGCCTTTCGAGAATTTCTCCGAGAATTTCTCCGTCAGCTTGGCTTGGTGTATATGGGTTGACCTGAGCAGCTTTTGATCAAAGATCTTGAAGGAAGCATAGAATTTTTCTGACATTCCCCATCTGTCGTCAAAGTCTTTTACAATGGCCTGGGAAGAACCTCGAAACACGGGCATGATCTACCGCCGTCTTGGCCGGTCTGGACTTCATGTTTCTGCCATCAGTCTTGGTGGTTGGATGACCTATGGAGGCTATGCCCAGGATGAGCAGGCGTTTGCTTGTATGAAGAAGGCCTACGATCTGGGCGTCAATTTTTTCGACACAGCTGAGAATTACACCGCCGGCGAGTCAGAGGTTGTCATGGGCAAGGCTATCAAGCATTTTGGATGGAAGAGAAGTGACCTGGTCATTAGCACAAGTAAGCACCTTCTATCACCAACAAATTGGTATGCTAACAGTGTCAAAGAGATCAACTGGGGCGCTGTCAATGGAGAGATCTTGGTCAACAACCATGGTCTTTCGAGGAAGCACATCATCGAGGGCTTGGAAGCCTCACTCTCCCGTCTGCAACTAAAATATGTCGACATTGTCTATGCGCATCGACCTGACAGATTGACTCCCATGGAAGAGACTGTGAGAGCCTTCAATTTTGTAATTGATCAAGGCATGGCTCTCTACTGGGGAACCTCTGAATGGAGTCCCGATGAGATTGCAGAGGCTGTAAGTACTCTCCACTAAACTCTCTAGCACAATGACTAACAGACCAGGTTGGCATTGCCCGCGATTTGAGGATGATTGCCCCTATCGTAGAGCAGCCCCAATACAACATGCTCGTCCGCGACAAGGTCGAGGGCCAATTCCAGCGTCTGTATGACCGTGTCGGCCTTGGTCTCACCACCTTCAGCCCCATCAAGATGGGTCTCCTCTCGGGCAAGTATAACGACGTCGTCGATGGCCAACCACCCAAGGATTCTCGATTCGGAGCGAGCAAAGACGGTTTCGCCGACTTTATGCGCGATCGTATGGGAAGCGACGACTGGAAGGAGGAGATTGAAAAGGTGAAGCAACTCAAGCCCATCGCAGACAAGTTGGGTGTGACCCAGAGCCAGCTTGCCGTTGCTTGGTGTCTTAAGAACCCCAATGTGAGCAGTGTTATCACGGGGGCGAGTCGACCGGAGCAGTTGGAGGAGAATGTGGGAGCTCTCAAGATTCTTGACAAGTTGACTCCTGAGATTCTTGACGAGATTGATGCTGTTACCAAGAACAAGGTCATCCTTGATCCTGCTAGGCAAAGCTAGAGGCTGATTAAATTGATATTAAAATATCTTTATTATACTTCGAGAACCTGAGACTCCAAAACTGTAGCTAGTATTCCCTACAGCTAAGATATCGAGATTATAAGAAGTGATATTTCTTAGCTAGTAATATACTTCCCTTTACTAATATTAAATAACACGTTAAGGTAAATTAAGCCTTGAATCTGATATACATATTTAAACCAGTGCTTAAAAATCCTCACTTTATATAGGCACCCTTTAATATCAGCAGCGGCCCCTGACAATGACAATGAGACATGGGAATTTCGTCCTTCTTAGGTTGCAAAGCCGTGGTGTCCCCTGGATTGAAGTCCTGTCAGGTCTTCCACTACTTATCTATTCTACTTCAGTGTCTTAGTTTCTATACTCCATGCTCCCGCTCTCCCCATTATCGCGGGTCTTTCTTATACCGCTCCCGCGTCTTCATTAACCATAGATGGTGTTTTTGACCAGCCTGCGCTCACAGGAATGTCTTCTAGACATGTTAGATTTATTCTCAAAGTCCCGGTCCATTATATAGAGTAGCTATACGATTTCCGAAGAGAAGCGAACTGGTATTGTTTAATCCTTACATTTATCTAGAAGCTGTACATGTAGCTTAATTTAATAGAATTTTACGAACCCTCTACGCCAAAGCCCGAGGGAGAGCCTGGTTTAAGTATGCTCTCAAGGGATAGCCAATTAATAAATCGAAACCGGCGAGGTAGGGCACCGAATCAATCTTGCCAAGAAGCTCCGCCTCAGCCACGACGGGTCATGCCCAGCCTGATTTCAACCTGGCAAAGTCACAAAGCCAATGAAATCAAGAACCAGAAGCTCAGCCTCTACCGCAGCATTCTCGTTTCTCTGCACAGCCAAGCGAGGCTCACTGCGTATTTTTGAGCCCGGGGCGGGTCAAGATAACCCCTTAAAGGCTCTACACAGTCGGCCATTTCAACGCTCCCTCTCTCAAACGCAGATTGCGAATCTAGGTATTGCCATTGCACGCAGTCAATCTAAGCCTGGGGAAATGGAGGTAACAGGCCTGGTAGCCTCCTGCGTCGGAATTTCCGGCGTCGCCTTGAAAGCTGTGAACCGCCTCGACGGGCTGATTCAGCGGTTCGAGACCTCGTCTGCCTCCCTGAATGCCCTCAAGGCTCAGGTACGGTGTTTCTACTACGCCGTTGAAAACATCCGGCGAGCGCTACAGGATGCCGACAGCAGCAGCTCTTTGGCGATAGCGACGGGCGACGCGCAAGTTCAGATTCAAGACGCCGTGGAGGCAGGGCGAGCCATCATCAGGGAGTTGGAGATGGAGATCTTGAAGGTCCTAGAGGAAGATGCTACAAGGGAGAAGGACAAGGACCTCTCTAGGACAGCAAAGGCGAGACTTCTTTGGCATGATGATCAGGTGCAGAGGTGGAGCGAATTGTTGCATCGGCAGACGAGCGCCCTCACGCTCATTCTCCATACGTGTGTTACCTTTTCAATCCACAGGGAGAGGAATGCTAACGTGGACACAGCCAACAACTGCTTCGAGGTAGAATCTTCGAGCTTAGTCCGATGTCAGAACAGACCGCAACACCTCTCGACACTGAACAGATTGCTGCCGACCTTGAGGTTATTAGCTTGGATGCGGAGAAGAACACGATACCGAAGCAATGGATTGAGTTCGGCGAGCATCTTGGTAAGGGACTGAGTGAGGATGCGTCGTCATCTCAATCCTCAGAAACCAAAGCGCCGAGCTCATCGACCAGCGTCTCGTCATTCAGTAATGACTCCAAGCTGAAGAAGCCAGCTTCACGAAGATCCTGGCTTTTGGGTAAAGAGTCAAAACGCAAAAAGGCGACAAGTGATGGCAAGCAACAGAAGCAGGCGCAGAGACCGCCGCCTCGCGCACCCTCCACTGCGCCACCTCCTCGCCAACTTTTCGATATTGCCGAGGAGTCTGTGAAGCACTACCGAAGACTACTATCAGCCGAAGCCGAAAACCTCGTCCCGGAGTGTCCAAGGTTACGCGTGGTGTTGATCGGGAAGACAGGCGTGGGCAAGTCCACACTCTGCTCCGAGGTCTTGGGCATTCCATACGAGGTGACATAAGCCACCATCAGTTTTATGTATGAACCGGCTGACGAGTTATAGGGCGCAGATGAACTTCACGGCAAGCGGACACCGGCCGACAGGATCAAAGAGGCTTTGACTTATCCAGGAGTCAACGACCATCTTGAGCTGCACGACTCTGGAGGTTTCGAAGCAGGCGCTGACGACACGATCAAGGAGACGGTCGAGTACATCTCGTCAAATCAGTCAGGAGATCTCGCAAGCCAGATACATTGCATATGGTACGTCATTTCATGTGCCTCGCAACGACCAATACAGGCCATCGATGAGAAATTCCTCACCGGTCAGCTCGTCAACACAGGCGAGATCCCCATCTTTGCCGTCTTCACCCAGTACGATGTACTCGTCGAGCAGGTTCAAAAGAGGTACAAGCTATCAGATATGCAAAGCGCGGAGGAAAAGGCCTACGAGTACTTCAACACAAATTTAGAGGGACGGCTAAAAAGCATCGTCGGGGATAACCCTAGATTCTCAATCTGTCGTATAGCACTTGCGGACACGGAAGAATGGGTGCCAAAGTATACCACCATAGGTAAAGCGGTCTCATTAAGCAAGCTATTTTATATTAACAATTGACGCAGACTTCATGGGCTCCCACGCCCTGATTCAGAAGATGACGCAACAGCTTCGTAGCCGGGACCTTCAAATCCTCTGGGTGGCCACTCAACAGAGAGACAACTGGGCTAAACTGATAGGTTTGTATCAGCCCCGGCGGGCCATGCTGGGTACTAGCTAACCAACACCGGTAGATGGAATTTCAAACAATCTCTCCCTCTTCTGGAAAGCTCGGCGAATCACCGAGGTGTCCTACCTCCCATACATCTGCCTCGTCGGCCTCAACGTGGTTTGGGAGATTCTTCACAAAAAAGCCATCAAGTGCTGGGGTATCGCCTCATGGGAGTCCTGGCATTCCAGCAAAGCACTGGACTCGATCTTTCAAGCCACTGGAACCGTGAAGATCCTGGCCAACGCCTATCTACTGGGACTCAACTGCTTCGGGTCAATCTTTCTCCCTGAAATCAGCAAGATTGTCATGAAAATGGTGATAGGCGTCCACCTTATCGGATATTACCTGCGTGAATTGCAGGATCGAAAGGGTTCTCCTTTGACCGAGAAGGAGGTTAAGGCGGCCATGAGGGACTTTGAAGAGAGTGTCGAGAGGGATAATATGACGCGTGAGATAACCGAGGAGATCACGCGCATTCCGTTTGAGGAGCGAGACTGCACCGAGGACGTAACTAGGGCTTCCATTCGGATTGCCAAGGAGACGGCTATTGGCAGCTTGGAACCCTTGTTTGAGGAGATGCGTCGAAAGGATCAAGGTTAAGTGATCGATGACCTATTATCCGGCAGTTTATCACAACTCGACATTTCAACGTGCATATGAAAGCCTGAGAACATCTTACTCGCCTCACGAATGTCATGAACCAATAATCTTTGACGCAGGTACCTGAAGCCTCGAGTGTTTCGAAGTTGGTAGAAACAACCATTTACCAGATACCTATCGTTCCACCAAGGCGTAATTATGGTATGGTCACTCGACTATCCTGGGAGAAGCCAGGGACAAAATATACACTCGGTTCAGGTACTGAGTACCTCTGAAGGACAATGATAGGAACTCTCGGACCAGAACCTTCGGTCATCTGGATACCTAGCTGGACAGCTGCACCTTGCAAAGCTTGTTCACAGGCTTCGCCATATAAAACCGTCAATTCCCGCGGAAAAACAAAATCTAAAAAAACATCTCTTCTTCTTCTTTTATCTGACTGGCAAAATTCGGGAGCCATCACTGGACATCCCGATCTGCCATAAAACTCGTCAACTCCGCTGACCAGATCTCCCTCAGATGCGGTTCCTCTTACGAACCGCGTGTTTTTAGCACAGGCGGCCATGCCCATGGCCCTAAGTCGTCGCTACATCGAGTATTATTCTTCATTGGGTATGCTTAACGGGCAAGGTTATTCTGTTTATATACCTTGACTCTGTAATGGCATGGATGGAAGGTGGGGGAGCTGATGCCTTTTGTACCTTCCTCGAGTTGGGATATGGGTGGTGGCTATTGTTGGATTTGACACCCAGGAGAGGCTGATGGGCAACATGAGCTCGCTCATGAATGAATCGGAGCTTTGGGGACTGGGGGGAAAACCGTTGACAGAACAGTGATGATAATCTCAATACCTACTCTAGTCAGAGAAGCTTCTCTGATTCCCCGAGAGGATTGGAAATACTGAGTTCGTCTTGGCTATTTATATGTGTCCTTTTTGCTCATAGAAATTGGTTGTTCCTATCTAGAAATGCACAGTTCTAGTATTTTCCGTGAGTACGGGTTGTAAATAAGCGTTGGTTGAACATAGACCCCATCCAGGGCTTGATGACGGCACAGCAGCGATGCAATGGTATGAAAAGAAAGGGGGTGGGTAGTGAGACAAGGAGAGATGAAAAGAAAAATACCGAAACTAACAGGTCAAAGTAGCATATCACACTGGCAAGTACCACAGTTCGCGCAAGAGGAAAGAATTCGAGGTTGAGTATCATCCACACATCCGAGTTGTTGAGAAAACCCCGTCAAGTCATAGGGAGCCCACTCGCAGAAAGATGACTGAGAGCTCCTAACAAAGCTACATCTTCACCAGCTAAGGCATGTTAAACTATCCTACTAATACAGTGAACAAACAATCCTTGAGCATCGGATGTTCGGAGGCGAGACATCATGATTCACCACTTGAAACCCGGCCATGAGTAAACTCCGAAAAACGAGGCTTAAAAGCGAGAATCAGGCTACACGGACATCTCGCTATTTCGCCCTCTGACGAATTTCCAATCAAATAACACGTTCGCGCCAAGTCGATGCGTGTTTCCCATTGCTTTCCTAGCCGTTTGTCGTATTCACCGGGTCATGATTGGGCGCCTCGGGTCGTATGTGGAGAATCGCCGGCCGAGCGATTGCCTAATCTGGTAATTCCCAGTCCGCTCCGAGTCCGATGTGTTTGAGGCTGGAGAGAGCCTCAATGGCGATTAACTATCTCCGAGACATTGAAACGGAGCTTTAGGGGAAATTGGAATATAAAGATGTTCTTGGGCTCCGTGTTGTATGAGGAATCATTAGCATCAATACGATCAGAATTTAGCTACCATCTCCTCGACACTTACATCGACTAAGACTTCATCCTTCACTTACAAAAATCTTCAAACCTGTATCATCACCATGGCTCAGAGGTACGCCAAGGACCAGCCCGATGGCTTCACCAACCGCATAGAGAGAGTGGCCATCGTTGGAGTGAGTAATCCTGCCCACACAAAAAACAAGAATCAACAACTGACAACTTTAGGCTGGTGGCTCTGTCGGTCAATACTTGGCCAGGGCACTGCTGAAGACGGGAAAGCACACAGTCACCGCCATTACTCGTGGAGGAAGCACTAGCAAGATTCCCGAAGGTGCTAAATCCGTCATCGTTGACTACGAAAACGAGGACTCTATTGTTGCCGCCCTCAAGGGCCAGCAATTCCTCGCCATCTCCATGTCCGTCACTGCCGCCCCTGGTACTCAAGAGAAGATCATCGCAGCCGCTGCAAAGGCTGGTGTCCCTTGGGTTATGCCCAACTGCTACGGTACCGACTTTACCAATGCTTCTCTCGCAGAGGAGAACATGACTGGTCAATCAGTCCTGCCAGGTATCAAGGCTATTGAGGATGCCGGCGTGTCATCCTGGATCGCCATGGGCTGTTCTTACTGGTACGAATTCTCCCTCGCGCAGGGCCCGCAATGGTACGGCTTCGACTTTAGCGACAACCAAAGGAAGGTTACTTTTTACGACGACGGTAAGACGCAGATCAACACTTCGACTTGGCTCCAGTGCGGTCGGGCCATTGCCGGTCTTTTGAGCCTCAAAGAGCTTCCCGAGGACGAGAACGACAAGTCACCAACTATTTCCCAGTGGCGAAACAAGCCCATGTGGATCTCCAGCTTCCTCATCTCCCAGCGAGAAATGCTCGATAGCATCCAACGCGTGACCGGAACCACGGATGAGGACTGGCAGATTGAGTATGAAGGCTCGCACGAACGCTGGAGCCGGGCGATGGACATGCTCGAGAAGGGCGACCGCAGAGGCTGGGCCATGGGAATGTACGCCAGGACCTTTTATCCCAACGGTGACGGCAATATCGAGGCCAAGTATGGTCTTGCGAACGATGTCCTTGGACTTCCCAAAGAAGACTTGGATGAGGCTACCAAGAGGGCGCTCGGGATGGTTGATGCTAAGTACAACTACTTTACGAATAGGAGCAAGTAAAAAGAAGGAGGCGAAGTCTATTGGTTGTTCGTTTACGGAGTAGTTAGAATGAACATGGGGTAAGATCCCCGGCTCGGAAGATAGTTGTGGATGGGATTCGTGACCACGTCTTGCTTCCCACACTCTCTAGAACAATAGAATAACATCAATGGATAGTTAGGACAAAAATAAAGGACATGATTCCTTCTGAATCGTGATTCCGCCCGGGCTCGAACCGGGGACCTTCTCGGTGTTAACGAGATGCCATGACCAGCTAGACCACGGAACCGAGGCTATCTTATTAGATGGAAACCCGCCGAGCGTATGGGGCTGATCTCCTCTGAGAATGGAGCCGGGGAAGTTGAAAAAAGAAGGAGAGAAACTGTGGTTGTTGGGGCTTGGTGGATTATGGTGAAGTGCAAAAAGAGTGGTTCCGCCCGGGATCGAACCGGGGACCTTCTCGGTGTTAA
>JABCKD010000722.1:0-74237 GCA_013186415.1 Fusarium sp. NRRL 66088 | reverse complement strand
TAATAGATTTAGCTATATATTAATATAGCTATAATAGCTTATCTAGTTATAGCGGGCAGTAGTTAGACTTAGAAGAAATAAGCCTCTTTATGCCCACCAAAACATACGCATTTTTCACGGCCCCCCTCTGTCGGTCTTGCTCAACAACACGTACGAAGTTGTATCAGCCAAAGAGCAAGCAAGACTTGTGCGAGATCCCTTCTTCAGGGACTATGGAGCCGCCCACACTGGAAGGCGACCACATGTAAACCCCGCGCCCCTGAATCGTTGGGCACTCGGTGATAACTCGACATCAACGCTCGAAGAGGGAATTGCAAACAAGACCCGCTTCATGGACTGGTTCAACACCAGGGTACTAACACATGACGCTAAATCCTGCTCCAATAACCTTCTCGTCTATGTCCCCAGAACGCCCGAGCCAGTTTACAGAGACACCTACAAAACTGGTCCCCAGGTCCCAAAGGCATTCTCGACAAGTAGGATTTCAGTCATGAGCGAGACTCCTGATATGGTTATACCGATTGGGCAAGTGGCTTACTATTCCTCGATTACTTCGCACACAGAATACTTGCCCGTTACTGTGGATCTGATGGCTGCCAAGGGGTGCGACGGCATGTTGTTCTCACTGATTCAGGATTTATACGAGGCTGGGGTATTGGGGATTAGTCAAACAGGAAGAAGTCATGTTACTAAGGAGGAGGTTTTAGTCCACGTATTGTAGTCCCGTCATTGAAGCGGTCTATAGACCTCGACCGTTATGATGTGTTGATATCTTGTTTTTTGATCTAGTTGAAGTCCGGCTTTTGATGGGACAACTGAACCAGAAGACAGTTTCTATACTCTTCATCCAGGGTACATTTTGGAAAGACTTCGTGGGACAGCAGGATTGAATATGGGCTAGCTGCTTGGTGGCTCAAAGTTGACATTTTGAACAATCCCTTCTCAACTATAGGCATCTCCTTCATGTCAAGAGAACTACTGTGGAACACTATGCCACTACGCCATACGGCAAAAGTGTAAAGTACCTTACATCAGGTACCGAGGCAATTAGGTCATATAATGCTGCTTCACAACTACCCTTCTCGACTATCTCTATCTAATTATGAGGCCCCGTCTAACCATAGGCAGATGTCTAAAAAGCCGCTGGCTTTCGCATGGGATTTGGAACGTGAAGAGTTGGCCTTGAACATATTCGCTGTCATAGAAACCTAAGAAATTGACTACCAAGACAAGATTCTTGCCCTTAGATAGGTAATGAAGTGTCTGCAAAAACGAGTGACTGTGAGTATCATAACTCTAGGACACGGAAAACCGGTTCCGTCCCCTCCTCACTGCTGTCCCTGCGGGTTGGAAGGCTGGCCCAACTTGGCCAAAGCTACAGCATCAGATATTTCGTACTGATGGCCAACCTTGAGGGACCCGCTGACATGGACGTTGGAGACGTCGGCGCCAGGTGCCAGCGTGTCAAAAACGTTCTTGAACGAGTCTCCAACTGCGATCAGACCGCCTTGCCGAATCGTGGCGCCCTGTAGCCGGTGCCCCTTGACTTTGACCTCCTCAGCCAAAGCATGGTTGAGAAGCTTGTCTTTGTCACCAAGAACTGCGACAAGCGTAGGGATGACCTCGGGGTCAATTTGGCTAGCCTCCTCCTGGCATAAAACTTTCTGTGCTGGTTGCAAGGCCGGGAAAAGCATCACTAGCTTCTCAACGAGACCTGAGATATCGTTGACCAGTTTGTTAAAGTCTTCTCTTGCATATAGGGCCCACTCTGCTTTCTTCATAGCACCCGTCTCATTCTGTCGGCGTTTGGTGAGCTTACGCACGGAAAAGACGAGCTTCTTCACCGTTTCCTTGGCCTTGTCGAGCTCTTTTGCCTGGTCGGGCACCTCCAAGAGCTCAGGTTCATCGTCCTCATGGAGTAGTTTAAACCTGCTAGACGCTTTCTCAGCTTCAGCGAACAGGTCGTTGATGAGGGCTAGCCACTTCTTGGCTTTGGACACGTCCTTTTCGTCCCACGTCCCCTTCTTATATAGGGCATCGGGATCAAAGGGCTCATCTAGAAAGCCCATTGCCCTGCCCCAGCGGGACAATTGCAGGTCTGTGGCCTCAAGCTTGGCTAGGCAGATGCCAAAATCCGCACCAAAGTTTTTGCTGAACTGGATGTATCTGAAGCAATCGATACAGGATGTGAAGAAACCGGGGATGCCGGCAGCTGCCAGTGCAAATGAGGCAGGTTCCATCTTGAATGTTGAGTTGTCAGTGTGCGTCGCTGGTGGGATGATTCTGGGGGATTGGGGCTCCTTGTGTTTAGAAACCAAGTAGAGTTGCCCAAAGGCAAGTAACCCTCTGTAACTTTTATATGCGAGTCGTCACGTTGCAGAGCCTGACATGGGGACTATGACTTCTGCCAGTACGAGAGCACTTCTGACCACGCCCTCTCATCAAGTCATGGCAAAGAACGCAAGGTCTCTCGATAAGCAAGCGACATAGCGGGGTGAGGGGTAGATTCTCTTGGCAGCACTCTAGCCGGGCGTCGGTTGGTTCACCGTGCTTGAAGGAGGTCTCGAATGGCCGGTGTGGCTTGTCGTATAAGCAAGGCGTCGCCTGATTGACCCGGGCCATATAGAGCCACGTATGCTCGGAGCTGAACAGAAGCAGCAATACACTTCTGGCCTTGAGTGATTGGATGAAAATGGGGAGTGTGATACGCCAATGTCACATTTATGCGCGTTGGGCGGCAGATATTGCACACCTTCGCTTTGTGACCTGGTCGTGTTTGGGGGCTGAGAAAGCAGGCTGTGAGATTCAACTAATGAAGACTCACCGGTTTTCAGCCCTTCTGTCGCAAACCCTAGAACCGATTTTGCGTTGAAATTTTGAGGGGTTGATTCTCGCTGGTTTCAACCTTTGTTCTTTCTCACCTGTTGTTGCCTGTGTCCACTCCAGTCTGGCGTTGACCAGATCGGCCAACACGCCAGATACTTTCAGCTTACTCTATCTTTTGCGAGCTGCAGGGCGTCACCTTGAGGGCACAAATGGCGCAAGACCGGCGGCAGTCAGAGCGAATGCTCCATGACGCCCGTCTGCAGGTCAAGGAGGCTCTCGCTAAACATGAGAAGGCCTTCATTCTGGACGGCCATGGACGGGTAAGACTGGGAGTTTGATTAAGAAAGCTCTGAGACTAATGAGATGGGCACGTAGGGACATGCCGTCCACAACTTCACTGCTAGGGACGACGCCAAAGTCGAGGTTGGTGATCACACTCACTACACAATCAACAACTACGCCGAGGAGCCACCAAAGAAGGTTTCAAAAGAAGGTCGGTAGGCACAAACATCATGTCAGTTCACTGGTGGCTTACGAGGAGTACAGAAATCATCGAGTGGCTTGAATGTACCGATTTCACCACACTGTACAAAGACCGGCATCTGCCGAACCTCTTCCCAAACGTGGGGGAGGAGCCCCTGAAGAGTGATGAATTCAAGCAGTGGTGTGACGGAACCACAAAGTGGCTTTGGTGCTATGGAATGCGTAAGTGTATTTTCAAGCTCCGAGAAAGGGGAAACGCTAAGTGACTGGAAAAGCTGGTGTTGGAAAATCGGCATTGGCGTAAGTGCTCTCATGATACAAGAACCGGCATCCATTGATAGGGACTGACAAATCTAGAACTATCATCATCCGGCATATCGTGAACCTTCGGAAGGAATTGGCCGCCGAGAAAAGGATCGGTTTGGCCTATGTCTACTGTGACTATGCAACCGAAGACCAGTCAGCTCTGGATTATGTCGGAGCCCTCCTCCGCCAGCTTATCAGCCTGTCTGACCAAGTGTCACCTGAGGTTGTGGCCCTGTACAACGATCACAAACAGGGTTGCTCGCCGTTACGTTCTCTCCTTGAAGGTTACGAGCAGACATTGGAAACGGAAGTGGGTCGGTTTGACTCGATCTACATAATCGTCGACGCACTTGACGAATGCAGAGATGATGACGAAGACGAGTCCAATCCTTGCACAAAGGTTAGACTATTAGAGACTCTCGGAAAGCTCGGAGAAACAGTTCATCTACTGTTTACCTCAAGAGACGAAGATCCCGCAGCAAGCCTTACAGGCCTCACAGCATCAGTTGCCACAATGAAAGTTTCAACTACAGCCGACGACATTCGAACCTATATTCGGGCGCGAATAAAGAATAGCAAATTGCTTCAACGCTCCACGGACAGAGAATTGAGAAAAAAGATTGAGAATATCATCGCGAAAAGGGCTGCTGGGATGTGAGCATAATCCGGGAGACCCGGATTGAACGAACGCTGACGATGACAACAGGTTTCTTCCCGCAAAACTACACTTTGAAATTCTAGCTAGTACTGTTGATGAATGCTTGCCGAAGAAACCCAATGCCGATGCATTGAATAATGCATTACGAACCCTTCCAAAGTTCGGTCATACCGAAGCCTGGGAGACCTATCAGGAAGCGTACAAGAAGATCCTCAAAAACATCTGGAATCAGAGCGAGTCGAAAGTCAACCTGGCCCGCCAAGTGCTGTCTTGGGTAGTCTTCACTCAAGAGCCTTCCAATCTCACCCTCCCCGTTCTTCAGCGAGCACTGTCCCTCCAGTATACAAGCGATACTATACCGCAGGACCTGGAGCCTTCGAATCCCTGGGATTACGCCCTTGATTCCGAGAGCGAAGATGACTCGCAGACATGTTCTATGTTGGCTTCGGACGATGACTTGAGCGATGCTTCAACATCAACTCGGGGAGATGTCATCTCGAAGGAGACATTGCTCTCTGTTTGCCGAGGGCTCATCACGATGGACAGGGATAGCACACTTGTCCGGTTGGTTCATTACACAGCCCGAGACTACTTCGCTAGCGAGGATGTTCGCGCGTACTCGTTTCCTCACGCTCAAAGCCAACTTACGAGGTCGTGCATGACCTCTCTCATGTCGGCAGACGCCGATCACCCATTTGACCAGTACTCCCACAGGCATTGGGGACATCATGCCCAAAAAGTCGAACAAGAGTTTCTAAACGAAATCTTGGATCTCGTTCAGGACCAGAAAAGAATAACCACTTCGTTCCAATTTGTTGTTGACTCTCTATCACCTGCCTGGGTAGAATCGTGGGTGTCAGCCAAGCGCTGCCTTCCACCACTTCATGTGGCGGCATATTTTGGATTGAACCTGACAGCCACACATTTGATGAAAGGCCTTGAACCTGCGGAGATCAAGGCATATGATAGTGGAGGCTGGACTGCCATGAACTGGGCAGTCGTCGGAGGTTCGAAAACACTCGTGCAGCTCCTATTTCAACGTGAGAGGGATCTCTTGTCTAAAGAAATCGCTTTCTTGGCTGTCGGATATCGGACTCACAGCGTCAAAATCGACAGTATACGCGTCGAGGGTGGAAAGGTTTCTCTTGGAGCTGCTCTGACCCTCAAGGCTGGACTGTCCTTCACCAAAGCACTGCCAAGAGCTGTCAGACCCAACGCCAGCGACGACGTGGTCAGATTTCTCATGGAAAACATTCCGACTGAAAGTATCGACGTGAAGAGACCAGGCGATGAGCGTACCCTTCTGTCTGTTGTAGCCGAAAATTGGCAGTGGGATTACGTTGAAACTTTGCTTGAAAGAGGTGCGAGCATCGACCTGACGGACCACCGAGGGAATACGCCATTGTTGTGGGCCCTGAATTGCCCTCGCCGTAAGATTCAAATCCAGTCGCTCACTGTGCCTGGTAAAATTTGCCTGAGCATTGGGGAGATATTGAGTCTGGATTCTTCTGCTAGAGTCAGTATCTCAGATCACGGAATCTCAGAGACAGTGGAGTCTTTCATTTGCAAGTTGATTGGGGACGACCTGGAGGCCACGACCGAAGATGGAAGAACCGCCCTTTCGCTTGCTTGCGAGTCCAGGCTACATGAGGTTGTAAAGAATCTCGTGGAGAGAGGAGCGCACTTGAACACAAGGGATGCTCTTGGTATGACACCATTGCATTATTCATGCTGTTTGCCTTGCTTCGAGACCGTTGAAGTTCAAAGGATGATCTGCTACGAGCGGTCAAAGACTCGCTTAGGAACAGTCAGATTACCACGAGTGCCTCTAAGCAAGCACAGCAACATGGTCAAACCGATTGGAAGGTCTGTGGAGCTTCTGCTAAAATCAGGAGCGGACGCTAATGCCCAGAACTGCCGTGGCGAGACGCCACTTTCGCTTGCAGAAGCAGACGGACTAGAGAGTTTTATGCGGCTTCTCAAAACTCTCGGACCAAGGTCTTGTGAGCAGGCTGAAGCAACAATGGCCCATGAAGAGCAAGAGCAAGAAGATTATGCCAAACTCTTGTTGGCAATGTTGGACCGTCGAAGCCGATTTCAGGTGCATTCATCGGCGATAGCAGGCGGCGCTACACTTATCATCCAATCTTCGTCGGCCATCGAGACTCTTACCATCATGAACGAGGCATCCGTTGTTCTCTCTGGTGAACCAAGCATCGAACACCTTGTGACTGTTCAGAAGTCGCGTCTTGAGATCCGTGAAGCTTCGGTCATTGAGAGACTGGTGACAAATGATGAATCTCAAGCGATCATCCATGGCTCGTCAAGGATTGAGCGAATAGCGGGCTCAGGCATGTCGACTCTGACCATCAACGCCCAGGCCCAGATCGAACGTCTCACGATTCTTGACCGTTGTGTCGTGCATTTTGGTGGCGATTCACAGGTCCAAGCTATGGTAGGGGCTCAAGAGTCAACTCTTATCATCTCAGCAAAAGCCCGGGTTGAGAATATGCATATTGGTGATCGTTGCGCTGTATTTTCCAACGGGAACTCTTGGGTCAGCGCCGCTACGGGAACTGGGGCATCAAGACTTACTCTGATGGGTCAATCATTCATTGGACGGATTTCAGTATCAGACACATGCGCGGTCATGTCCGAAGGTCAAGCCGAAGTCAAAAATATCACCTGCACCAACTCTTCTTTCGTCTCGATGAAAGGAAGGGCTGATATCCACCGAATTTTCACGAAAGATGAAGCCATCGTCCTTGACGAGGGCCAGGCCAACTTAGGAATGGCTTTAGGTATCGGTAACTCTAGGCTATTATTCGACGCTGACACAAAGATCGAGACCATTGATGTATCAGACAAATGTTTGGTGATATTACGGGGTCGCTCCGAGGTTACCACAATGCGCAGTCGGGATCGCTCGGTCTTCAGCTTTCAGGGTGACGCCACCGTTAAAACCGTTGTCTCTTCTGACAGAAACGAAGATTGCCCGGATGGTGTCCCGATAGCGGTGGATCAGAGGGATTGGCGTTGGATCAACGATGAGGGTGACAGAGTAGTTAGGGTTGGTAGAGAGGCATGGATCTTAACACAGAAAAGGCTGGCCGAAGGCGAAGAGCGACTAAAGAAGGCCGACGACATCCAAAGCAGAGGTGAGGAGTGGAGTTGGGAGCCTACAGGTGAAGAGCCTGATGCGATCTACTTTACGTGGCCGTGGGGCAGCTCTTGACATGGTTTCGTTACTATTGTTTCGCGTAGCTGAGGGCATGAAAGTAATCTATATATCTCCAAGTCATTAGATCGCCACCAAAATAAAGAATACTCGAAGATACAGCTATGGAACGAGAGAAACGCCGTATTAGGATCCCCAAGACCAGGACTTATGTCAAAGCCTGTATCTCGTAAGCGAGTATGGCCTCGGAGGGTTCGACTAGATGGCCTACAGTACGAGCATCTAGTGTCAATTAGGTCAAGTGTGTGGTTAAGTTAAGAAGAAGAAGAAAGATTTGGTTTGGAGATGAACTATCGATAGAGGTAGATTGAACTTCAGGAATAGTTGTCTTGCGAATGTTAACTGGGACAGTTGATGGGTAGCCGGGTGTAACTTGCACTGATAAGAGGCCGATCAGGGCATTTGCTGAAGAATGGATCATCGTCCTAGATGTCTTTGAAATATAAGTCTATGGTAGACTTAGAATGACACATAACCGTGATGTCTTTCGTCCCATCCTCCCGATCTGTCACATGTCTATAGGGGTATGGCAGTCACGACAGGGAAGAACACACTTCTTTCGTCCAACGATTTGATGGGGGGAGAGGATTGGAAAAGATGGCATATTGTTCAGATGGAGTGTTGAGAAAGGGGGCGAACGGAGGGTGGTAGCCAACGTCTTTAGAATGCTCCCATTGACCAGAGGAGGGCATTTGGCGTGACCATGACGGCCGAAGAAATGATCTACCAGTCTCTAACTTAGTGACCCCTAATGCAAAACTGTTAATTACACTACGGCTTACCTACTTTGGCTGCATGTTACTGTAGCTTAGATTATGAGAGGCGAATTATGCGCGGCCGGGCTACGGGCGAAGTGTTGAGCGGCGGTTCACCCGATGCCCGAAAGAGCTGCGGCTTTTGGGAGTTCTCCCCGCACTCGGAGCGCGGGTCAAGTGCTCGACGACGATATACCCGCGCCCGATGCACACCCTTAAAGGAGGTCATCTCTTCACAAGGTTGGCTGTCTTGCTTGTATCCCGGAAGACGATGTTGGTGACTGATGTGGTATAATAATGCATGGCAAGGTGAGCTACAGATGCCATGGCTAGTGGTTCATCATCAGTCGTTTTTCATCTTGCTTGATCGACAATGTTGCTCTACGCGCGGACTGCGCCGCCGAAGGCTCGAAATATAAGATCAAGAACAGGTTTGTCACAACTCAAGCTTTCAAGTATCGTTTCTTGTCGCTGATATTGATCAACCTTGTAGGATGTCGATTCTGGTGAGTAGCCACCACTGAGCCCATTGAGATAAGTCTGCTAAACAGCTGAGCAGTAAAGAAATGGTGTGGGATGCCGCCATCGAGATCGACCCCATACGCTGACATGGCCATAGAGGAAAAAATGCGATGAGTGCAGGCCTGAATGCTCCCGCTGTAAGGATCATGGAAAGAATTGCGTTTATGATCCTGTCAGGCCTCGTCGGCGCTACAAGACACGAGCTGCCAGCTCAGGCGTCGGTCCACCGCCGATGGGAGATACATTAGCCAAAGACGTGTGGGGTATCAACTTGTAAGTTACCTCTCTTCTCTTCTTTCTGGCTCGGCTGATTGACCATGCCAGGGCCCCGGAGCTGTTTCTTGGCATCGACCAGATGGTGTCGAGTACCGCGATGGACTCACCGGTCCTTGATGATCCTGACCCACCGATATTCTCCGAATGGAACAAAGAGCCAATCTCATTTGTCCCTCAGACGTGTCTGGAGCCTTGCCTCGACTTTCCTGCGTTTTGCAACTTCTCAAACATGGCCGAGGAGCGGCTGCTCCTCGCCCACTTCGACTGCATTATGTATGAACTACTAATGCCAAGTCCTGGGAATACCAATCCGTTCCAGGAGCTGATATTGCCCTTGTTTCTTGAAAACATGGCACTGCTGAATGGCGTTGACCCGCTTCTGGGCATGGCTGCTTCCCTCTGGCCTACGCTTTATCGACTTGGGGAGCTGCTTGAACTGAAAAGGGAGTTTCAAGCTGCCAAAGAGCGCAAGGAGAATACAAAGGCTGCTGTGTTGCGTGAGGAACTTCAAATCTCTGCGCAAGCTATTCAATCTTCGCTTGAAAACTGGGTACCTCGCTCAGAAGCCGACCTATCAATCCAAGACGGTGCATATGAAGACCAGTCGGTCACCTACAGTGCCCTGTCTTACCGCCATAGCTCGCTGGTCTATCTGTTCCGAATGATACACAATTATCCACGCTCTAACCACCAAGTTCAGAGTCACGTCAGGGCCTCGCTCAAGCACTGCAATGAAGCTGTGAGCGCTGCCGGCCCGCTGGGGGCTCTCTTGTGGCCTCTCTTTGTTGCAGCTTGCGAGGCTATTAACGTGGTCGACAGAACCCTAGCTGACGAAGCGTTCCAAGCTCTCAGCAGGCGGCAGGGCATGGCGAATGTTGACAGGGCTTGGGCCCTCACGCGGCAGATTTGGGGTTGTCTTGATACAGGCAGTGTGGAGATGGGCAACAGCGGCGTGTTCGCAAACCATCTCAGGCCCGGAGGAGACGGACAGTGCATTTCGGAGGTGGTAATGGCATCTAATGATGTGACTTTTGCCTTGTATTAGGGTAACTACTATGCACCTTACGATAATGCCCGGCCACAGCACGTTGAAGGGCGTGATCCTAGATTTAGTAAAGAGGTTCCAGTCAAGCCTGCAATGTTCCAACTACAAGGAGCCAGAAAGATGATGAAAATAATGAAGCAGTAACTTGATCACACTCTATCTCTTTTGCAAGCACTTTCCCTGTGGGAGCCTTAGAATAACAGACGCCGGGATACCGCTTGCTTGCTTCCTAATAATTGATCAAGTGGGATTAATACTATTAATGAGCATACATAAGAAAAGCTTTGATACTATTTTTCAGATACTTATATCGCCCCGAGGAACGCGCGGGAGTCCCGCCTTTTAACATTGTGAGCTACCCTTTTATGGGGCATTTCCTCGTATTCACCCCTGCTGCCCAGAGTTACAGTAACACCCATAGTTATTCCTGATGTCATTATGTGGTGGGCGAAACATGATAAATACGGTCTGGCTCCTTAACCAAGGGCTTCCTTTACTGCAACCATCCAAACCCCCCTCTTCTCGACACAATGCGTGGCCTCTTCGCTATTTTGACCGGGCTGGCTGCTGCCCTCGTGGCAGCCAAACCAAGCAGTCAACAAGCCCACGTGCGATGTAGGAGTGAACCAAGCGAGACTTTCCTTGCAGAGTCACAGACGCTCCATAAGCGCGCCAAGCGAGAGTCTCCTTACACTCCCCGAAACGAAAGCAGTCTCCTTCTAGACGCCTACTTTCATGTCGTCACGGCTACTCCAAACGAGATCACAGAGGGTCAGCTGCACCGACAAATCGAGGTCCTTAACGACAACTTTGCGCCCCATGATATCCAGTTCAAGCTTCGTGACATCGATTGGACGTTGAATGCTACCTGGGCGAACAACACGTACGACTACTGGATGAAGATGAAGCTCCACAAAGGAGACTACAAGACCCTCAACGTCTACTTTATCTCCAGAATGAATGGCGGTGGCCTTGGTGTAAGTCGTGCCGGTTGTCTTGCAAAGCCACACTCACAAGTATTTAGGAATGCACCTTTCCCGAAAACAGCACCCTCCCTACCTTTGACATCACACGGTTCATGGACGGCTGCACTGTCGACGCCCAGACTGTCCCCGGCGGGACGAGAAAAGACGCTAACCTGGGCAAGACGACGACTCACGAGGTCGGTCACTGGTTTGGTCTATATCACACCTTCTACGGCGGATGTGATTTCGGTGATGCCGTCGATGATACGCCTGCTCAGGCCGAGGCTGGCAGCCCGGAGGTCGGGTGTGCGGAGCCGCGAGATACTTGTCCTGACCAGCCCGGCAATGACCCCATGTTCAACTACATGGACTACACGGGAGATGCTTGCTATCGGGAGTTCACCCCTGGCCAGAGGGCTCGCATGTTTGAAAACTTTTATGCATACCGTGCCAATGTGTAGCAAACTGCTTTGTTGTTACCTCACTATGCATTGATGACTTGCTTAACATTATTATAGTAAAACTCTATCAATACCTAGGTAGTCAAGTTACTATATTGAACCCCCAATCAATATCATCCAGCAGGGGTTTGCTGGCCCATGTCAAGATTCAGTCGCATCCTCGGCCTTATGGCTATGTAAGGAGAAGCCTGAAGCGTTAGGGTCCTCGAGGCCCGGTTTCAAGGTCAAAGCCGGTATCTCATAGTCTCCTCCATTCTGACGCCGGAAAGCAATAGGCTTTGCGGTGAACAAGGTCTTCATCCTCTGACGAAGTTCATCGGCTGCCTCTTTGAACTGCTCATCACTTGCCCGATCCGTCCGATACATGGCAAACGACGGCAGAACCTCGAGACCGGTGTAGTAGAGGGTTCCATGAGTCACGGGGAACAGAAGATCTTCGAGCGGCCCGCCAATTCCTCGGGCAGAGTAGTGTTCCTTCCAGCCCCCGAGTGTAGTAACCACCATGCCGCGTTTCCCAAGCAGGCTCCCTTCTCCATATCGATCACCCCAGTGCGTCTCGCTGTGCTCTCCAATCCCATATCCAAAACCCAGAGAAAGAACCCTCTCAACCCAGCCTTTCAAAATGGCAGGCATCGAATACCACCACAAGGGAAATTGGAAAATGACAAAGTCGGCCCACTTCAGCTTCTCCTGCTCTTGCTTCACGTCATCGGTGAGTGTGCCTGAGTAGGTTGCAACGGCTGATGCCTTTGTCACTCTGAGACGCTCATCGGCGGGGTGTTGTGGAAAGTCTTCACGGTCAACCTGGGACTTCCATTTCATGGCGTATAGGTCGGAGACCTTGACTTCGTGGCCTTGGGCTTCTAGTTCTTCGACTGCGACTTTGAGGAGGGAGCCGTTTAGGGACTGCGGCTCAGGATGAGCAAAGACAATAAAGACCTTCATTTTGGCAAGTGTAAATAAATGTTGGATCTATAGAATAAGGTTGATTAATAACAAGAAAAAGTATTTCTTGACCATGCCAGACTCTCCCTTTTATGTAGTTTCTTTCCATAACGTGACGATAAGCTGTGGGTTCAAGTTGATTTAAAACCCCTCGATTAGCCAATCACGACTTATCCGACCAGACCTATCAGGTCTCTTGGAGAGATATAAGACTGGAACACTACCCAGCTGACAAAAGCATCGCACACAACGTTCATCCGAATTCTTATAAATCATCAGATCATGATGGAAACCGCGCAAAGATGGCGTGATCTGACAAGAGCCCATTGCGTTTGATCTCGCCAGATAAGCTCGCTTAAGAAAAAAGGATGGGTCAGGCTTGCGTTGAGGAAACAGGCAGCCTTTTTGCTCGCAAGTTTATTTCCCAATGGTGTACGCGGCGACGACAGGGGGGTTGGTCCACATGATAGATAGACAGAAGCCTTATTACCATCCATCACCAGGCAGGGAAATTATAACGTGGCTCACTGCCTCCCCACTATGGGAAAAAAACGAGATGTGATCTCAAGCCAATGATCAGATCAATGTACTTGAAGTCTTGATTTGGATTTAAAAGAGTAAGAAATTACACAATGTGATGCAGATTTTTTAATATGCATAAAACCAATCTCACAGTAGTTACTTTACTGCTTGGTTGCGTGTAGATAAGCGGCAACCTCTGGACTGAGAATGCCATCTGCGACCAGTTGATTGGCGGACTCAACGATCCATGTCTGGCAATTCCTCTGCACAACCCTCTTTTGAGGGGCACCCTATAAGTCTCGATGTTAGCCATACCATAGGTCGTGATTGGCTGGTGCTTCGGAGACGTTGACGATTCTGGGGTAGCTTACACTCTGACTGACAGGATTCAATGATTTTTCAGGGGCCTTGATTTTGTACACACTTTCCTCGAAGGGACAGACAGGAGCGTTATCGGCCTTATAGACGCCGCTGTTAAGCATGGCCCTTTCATTCACGAACTTGCCGTCAATTCATTGCAGGGGAGTCTTAGATGTAGGTACAGTGGACGTAACTGCGAAATCATAGTTCCTTTTGACCTCGAACCTGAAGCTGTTCCTGACATCACCAGTAGCTCAACCAAGTCTCAGGTGTCTGGAGCAAGTTAAGTTAGGCCTTACTCCACCCGACACACACCCAACCAACCAGGACTGTTCTGCTTGTCGCCCGCAATCCCCCTCATGTTTCGTCAAGGAATCCATCTCAACTCAGCATCACAACTAGCGCCCGGAAACACTGGCCACTTTTCAACCTCGATGACGACGAATGAAACCCCAGGGCTAAGCGTGTGCTCCGCACCGACACCAATAGCCAAGGTCTTCCCCCAGTCCAGTTTCTTCCAAGAGCGCAGAGCGCCCGCGCTACCCTCGCCAGCAGAGATCAGAGCCCTGAATGAGGCATCCTGCCACCACCGTGCCGCATCCTTGAATCATCCACCCCCCGTTCTCGTCCCATCCCTGGGGCTAGCCGTCAAGTATGGAGCCGACGTTACAATCGCCGAGGTTGAGACCCAGATTTTGATGCGTGAGAAACTCCGGGGCCGTGTCCCAATTCCCGAGGTCTTCGGCTGGGCTGAAGATGGCGGCCAAAACTTCATCTACATGTCTCTGATCGAGGGCGATACTCTGCAGGCAAGATTTAGCACTATGGATGAAAGCGAGCGGCAGGCTGTCTGTAAGGAGCTAAGATCTATGGTGAATGCCTGGAGGGCTTTGACCCAGGAACCAGACAGATACATTGGTACGTTATTATACGAGCCTTGTCAAATCCCATTTAGTCTAATACAAACAAGGGAGCATAGGAAAGCGCCCGCTAAACGATATTTTCGCCATTGGCCAGTCAGAGCGCGTAGGGCCCTTCCTAGGCGCAGAGGCTGTGCAAAGATTCCATGATGCATGTGGAATCGACATTAGCCACGACATTCCGATTACTTTTACCCACAACGACTTTTGTCCCCCCAATATACTATTATCGTGTGGTCCTAACCCAAGGGTCGTGGGCATTCTTGATTGGGGCCAATCAGGATGGTATCCTTCGTATTGGGAGTACTGCAAGGCAAGGCGGGTAGGTATCGTGGATGAAACATTTGGTTCTACCCTTCAAGAGGAATGGCATACCACTTATCTACCTAAGGTCATTGATACGGTGGACGATGAGAGCTTTTACCACCCGTGGCTATATTTCATGTTGTCCAACATCTGACACTGTTGCTCTGGGCCTGGTAAACGCGCTCAAAGGTATTGAGGGTGGCCAAGTCAAATGGTTCCAATAGCTCCTGTAATGAGCGAATACAGCTATCTAGTTCTCCTCCTTAGCTATACTCTACTTTCGTCTGAAAATCCGATTCAGCCAAGGCTACCTTTGGCAGGTAGGCAACCGCAGATATCATAGGCCTTGGGGAGCAAAGACGCGAAAAGGTCGACATGATTTCTTTCAACACAAAACTGTCTCTCCAAGGACCCAAAGACAGTTCATTTTGTTCTGCCAATATTCTCTGTCCTGCTGAAATGTGCCGCCGTGAACTGTCGCCGCGGTTCTGAAGCTCGTCGCAGACGGCGAGCAAAACACAGGCGATGAGTACCATGATGACGTCGACGTTATGAGAGCTACTCAAAATCTGCAGCGCCCTGCTGTAATGGGCAAGGAACGGGACGTTGTTGCTCGAGCTCAAGTTAGCTGCTGCGATGACTAGATGCTTGATGCTTTCATCAACATAGCTGGCCTGCAGCACGACCAAGCCCCAGAAGCGCTCTGTACCATAGCTGGAAAGCATCGGGGCATACAGTTGGCTGAACATCTGGAACGACTGCCTCGACCTGGCCGGGCATGCCCCAGGGGTTGAGCAGGACCCTGTAGTTGGGCCCATGACAACTATCGAGACTGAATCCAGCCTGGGCTGCTTTGGTGGGAGATAGCCGTCGCATTTCCGCCCAGTGGAGGTACAGCGCTTGCATGATGGCTTCGTCTCGTCGCACTTGACCCGTCGGATCCTAAGAGTGTTAGACCTGGAGTGTATGTCTTGGCTGGGCTTGCTTACCTACAAGTGGTGCACCCGCCGATGCTCCGCCTGTGCCTCGCTGGCCCTCCACTGCATTCTTTACCAGCTGAAGGCATATAACCAGTTGAGTTGCCAGCCAAGAAACAGTCGGATGAAGATTTTCATGTCAACGTGAGATCCATTAGAGCCGGATCGTTAACTCGGAGATAACGTTGACCTGGTTGAGCACCCACAAGTCAGCTCTGATTGGCTTGCTCGGTAACTAGCGACTAGCGTCAACCAGGGGGACCTGCAAAACCACCTTTGATTGGTCAGGGCGTTAACCTCTTGTTGTTCGTCCTGGACTGTGTCCAAAGTATGAGACGTATTTGCAACGATGATTCTGGAGATGGAACCCGGATTTTACTATTCGACTCTCCTAAAGCCGTTATGCGCTGACAAATTCATCGTGCTTGGTGGGTGAAGCTGGCTGGTGAAGTAAGACTATAAAGGAGCTTCAGATGCTCATGATCAGAATTGTAACTCATCCTCATCTTCGCAACATCAAGCAACCATTCAGGCAGCTCAATCCTGACTATTACCCAACTTCATTCCCTTTTCCAACATCATGGCCTCCCAGGATCTTCCAATTTCCCTCAAGAACAGCTTGGATACCACCAAGGTGGACTATGTCCAACTGGGAGCATCTGGACTGCGCGTCTCAGTTCCAATTCTCGGATGCATGTCCTTTGGTTCAAAGACGTGGCATCCTTGGTTGATCGAAGAGGAGGAAGCCCTTGAAATCCTCAAGGCTGCCTATGACCGAGGCATCAACACCTGGGACACGGCCAATATGTATTCAAACGGCATCTCCGAGGAGATTCTCGGCAAGGCAATCAAGAAGTTCAACATCCCTCGTCACAAGCTTGTTCTCATGACAAAATGCTCCGTCTTTGTTGGCGAGGATCTCGAGGTTGTGGGTCCTGCTCATGGACAGTTCATGGCCCAGAGCAAGGATTATGTCAATCAGGGGGGTGAGTAGTTCCCCTCGCACTTTATATCTCTGTATTAACACATCAGGCCTCTCTCGCGCGGCCATTTTCAATGCCGTCGAGGCATCGCTCGCTCGCTTAGACACTCCTTATATCGATGTCCTTCAGATTCACCGCTACGATCAATCCACGCCGCCTGAAGAGACAATGAAGGCACTCCACGACCTCGTACAGAGTGGCAAAGTCCGCTACCTTGGTGCGAGCTCCATGTGGGCTACGCAGTTTGCGAACCTGCAGCACGTAGCAGAGCGGAACGGCTGGACCAAGTTCGTGGCGATGCAGAACTACTATAATCTGTGCTACCGCGAGGAGGAGCGAGAAATGAACCGTTTCTGCAAGGAAACAGGTGTGGGCATTATCCCGTGGTCGCCTCTGTTCGGCGGCTTGCTGGCTCGTCCGTTCGGTGTACAGGAGTCTGAACGCTCCAAGATTCCGTCTCCATTTGGCTCCGTAGTCACTTCAGCCGACGAACAAATTGTGAAGAGGGTTGAAGAAGTTGCTGGCAAGAAAGGTTGGAAGATGGCCCAGGTGGCTCTGCTTTGGCTGAGGAGCAAAGGTGCGATTCCTGTTGTCGGTCTGACCTCCGTCTCTAAGGTTGAGGAGGCTGTTGAGCTGCGCGGCAAGGAGCTAAGTGCAGAGGAAGTGGAATATCTCGAGGAGCTGTACATTCCCAAGCCCGTTGCGGGACACTTCTAGTTTAGTACTATCCCGGACAATCGGTCGTGTTCATCCGGTATTATCACAGTCGTTCCTAGCTTAACGCCTCGGGCTACACGTCAAAGTGTCCTTGTCACCGAGTCTGACGTGAGATGTGACACCCATGAACCGCTACCGAACTAAGACAGGTAGAAATTCAACAAAGAGAGTGGCCGTCCGTACAATAGCGACACACACACATACATATATAGGTATATAGGCATCCTCAAAGTGGTATAGTTTCCTTGCAAGCTTACATCTCTATTGGCTGTCAGTCCCGCTGTTGCCTACAACACCCCTCACGTCCCTCACCTCATGGCTCAATTTGTTCAATCTCTTTTCTTCTTCAACTCTTCTTATTGCCGTGTTTTTAAATCATGAGTATCCATCATCTTGAACGCATCCAGTTTGGCAATCGAGATGGCTTGTCGCTGTGGATTCGCTGGAACAAGGCACGAATGATTGTGCACATTGATCCATCACCAGCTGGGGACTTGATGCAGGATTTTCTGATCAAGGAGTACGAAGAGGCGGTTTTGAAAAGCGATAATGAGCAAGGAGCTATGATGGATAAGATCTTGGACACCATCGTTGAAGTCGGGAGGTCAACCTTTGACCAGACTGTCCCACCGAAAGACAAGTCTGTTCTGCCACTTTCTCTGCATTCTCTTCTTTTCCCAGAAGAGCCTACCTTTCTCTTTTACACCCGAAACAAAGATGGAGAGTGGATACTCGAAAGATATTCGTCCCAAGACCCCAGCCCCGATGTCTCGTTGGAGGCAGAGCCGTCGCTCAATCTTGAGCTTATCCAGGGTGCGGATCTGCCCACAATCTCGACCGAAGACATTCTTGCCGTGGATGAGATCATCAGCGACGGACGCATCTCTCGTGTCTTGGTAGAGGATCAAGAAATGTGCGCCAAAGTCGGGATTGATCTGCCAATCGAGTCTATCCAAAGGGAGCTGGACACTCTTTTGAAGATTCGGGCCTCCCAATATGCCAACACTATCCGTGTACCAAAAATTCTCGGTTTAGTCAAGAATCCAGTCGATGACAAGATAATTGGGTTCTTGAGTCAGTACATTCCGCCACCGGATGTTCTCTTCCTTGTCAGTCTTGGAGATGTCAGGGGTTCCTCGTTTGCCGCGAGCAGGAGGAAGAAGTGGGCGACACAAGTGCGAGAAACAGTTGAAAGGTTGCATGAAATAGGAGTCACATGGGGAGATGGGAAGCCTTCTAATGTCTTGATCCATAAAGATACCGATGATGCGTGGGTCGTTGACTTTGATGGTGGGTGGGTGGATGACTGGTTGGATAAGGGTTTGGCAAGGACTATTGAAAGGGACGACGAGGCAGTCAGAAAGATATTTGAGTTATTGGAAGTTTGAAATAACTTTTTGACAAGACGTGAGAAAACATGCCATCTTCAGGGACTGGAATATCGAGTTACAAGATCGTACTATAACTCATCAACGCTGCCATAGTTCTCCTGGACGTCTCCTAACGCGCTTCATTCAGCTTCGAAAAGTGGCCAGGCCGAGACTTTACGTCTCATACAGAGAATGCTTGCCGTATCTATGGCTGAGTTATTGCTGGGGCACCAACCAGCCAGTTGTCACAACCACCGCCACGCCTAACTCTCATCACCAGGAATGGCCAGTTGATCAACTCCCACAAACCATCAAAGACGCTCTCTATACCATGGAGAAATTGGGGTTCTAGTATCAAGGGACCGAAGCGATCTGCATTTTGCAGGACTCTAATCACGACATGGCCATCGAGGTCAATAGGATGCACGAGGTCTACCAGAACTGGGGGCAAGAAAACATAAATGTGTAATATAAGAAGAGACTTGATAGTTATAATATACAAGAAATCCGAATGTATAGGCCTGCTTGGCTTGAAACCTCCGAAGATGAAAATGTTGCGGATATGATGCAATGATTTGTTGAAAATGTTTTCTTTGTCATATTTAAAACCCCCTTAGTGACTGACTCAATATTTGACTTTCTGATACGAATGAATCCAACTTCGAAATCAGAGCCTTCATCTCTTCTTCAGGTAGAAAAGAGCTGTAAATACTATTCCTAGCAAGAGTGATAATGTCCTCAACGGAGAGATCAAGAGCGGCTTGGCTCTGCATAAAGTTGTCATTTACATAAGCGCCAAAGTATGGCGGATCGTCAGAGTTGATCGACACTTTGACCCCCGCGTCGAGCAGCTTTCGCAACGGATGGCTAGCAAGCGACGATACCACGTTGACTTTCAGATTCGACACGGGGCAGATCGTCAGTGGAATCTGTTTTTCGACAAGTTCCGCGACTAGTTCTGCATCCGAAAGACAAGCTATTCCATGATCAATCCGGTCGACTTGTAGCTGCTCGATAGCCTGACGTACATAGTCGGCGGGACCTTCTTCCCCAGCGTGGATACAGGTTCGGAATCCACGTTCACGGCACGTCTTGAAGTAGGTAGTAAACTTTGAGGGTGGGTTTGGCATCTCGGGCCCGCCCATACCGATACCAATAATGCGATCCTTCCACGGCATGATCGAGTCGAGTAACTGAAGCGATTCCTCTTCCGTTCGATGTCGGTGGGTGCTTATGATGAGGCCTGCGCTAATGCCTAATGTCTGCTCGGCTTGGTGACATGCACCGAGGACGCCCTCCATGAGTTCGGAAAGAGGAGTGCCGTTTTCAGTAAATGTTTGAGGACCAATAAAGAGTTCCGCCCGGACGACGTTTTCGCTATGTGCTCTCTGAAGGTACGCAAAGGTGACATCGTAAAAGTCCTGTTTTTTTACTAATACTTTGCATCCCTCAAAGTATAAGGCAAGGAATGATTGAAGGTCATGGAACTTGTAGGCATCTCGCAGTGCTTCAGGGGAGTTCCATCGAAGAGGGATCCCATTGCGCTCGGCCAAGGCAAACATCATGTCCGGCTCGATACAGCCTTCGATGTGCATATGAAGCTCTGCTTTCGGGATGCCCCGAATAAAGTCTTCCATGTTGTTCATTTTCGTCTCCTTGGTTTGGGATCTTTCGTGTCACTGTGTGATTGAATGTCGGCTTCCCCCTTTAGCTGATGCTTAATGCAGGTAGGGAGGAAGACACATACGTATGAGAAGTCTTGCAAGACTGCACTAATGCATGTTGTCGCTTATGGTGTTTTTGAAGCAGAGTTGAGGTGGCTGTAGGAAAAGCTGAGTTAAGATAGGAAAGAAGATAAGAAATAGAAAAAGCCTCCGCTCTAATCATCTCATAAATAATCATATGGCGAAAACTCGGGGCCCTGCTGACAAACCACATAGCTTTGGGATTTTGAGAGTCGCAATGGCTATATGCATACTCAACTCCGACAAGTGGGCCCTTCAACTCCGGGGTAGGCAACTCAACTCCCAATTGCACTTGATAAATATCACTCCATGGTTCTCGATGCTCATCGATTCCCTCGAGGATAGACCGAGCGGTCAAGAATTTATTTCCAAATGCTTCGGGCCCAACGATGCCATTCACCAAGACGAATCAAGACTATTGACTATTGTGACGAAGGATATAATCCACCTTGGCGGCGGTGCCTGTTGAAAGGTAACTTTCTTTTTGCCGTAGTGCCTGTTCCATGATGTTGGTGCCTAGTAACAGTGGGCCACAGAGCAGTCCTAGCCACGGGTAATACTATTTCCACCTATCCTTGAACATGAACCCAATCTGATCAAAGTATTCCGGAAATAACTCTTACTCTTTCTTACTTGGACCTGACGGCTGAGCCATCAACCAACCAACAACCTCAAACATGTCATCCTCAGAGCCATACACTCCCGAAGTCTCTGGTTTCTACGGCCCCGGGCCGATATGGGCATGGCGTGTAGCAGTACTATCAACGACACTCACCAATGCCATACGGATGCACCTGAGAAAGAGGGTCGATACAAACATCCTCATCGCCGAAGCCTTCACTGTAATCTCATACCCCCTCATAGCATCCTTCGACCTCATTCTTAAATTATCTCGGCACCCTTACGACTGGGATGCCGTACGCTCTGTTATTACCAATACTTTGGACATGATATTCGGTTTCTGGTTTCATCCCTTGCTGGGGGATCCGAAACTGAGCTTCAGCGCCAGGTCCCATGCCGCGAATCTTCTTCCACCACTCAACATTATCGACTCGTTTCTTCCCTTTGCCTTTCTAGCGTTTCTGGCCTTAAAAACCTCGGATAAAGTCCCGTTCTCGCATTCTACGAGGAGGACCCTTGCTCTGTTTCCAGGCATCTCCTTGACGTGGTGCTTCATGGTGGAAATCTGCACTGCAGCCAGGATTACAGGTCTTCACCCAAATGGCGAGCGCTACATGGGAATTTTCGAGTCGTTTGGGATGCATTTGCTTATTGGCGGGAGGCTTGCCTGGGTTTTCGGCCTTTATGCGATGCCTAAATTTTTACTACGCCCTCTGCTCATCGTCCCAGTAATTTACGGGCTCGTGTCAGAATCTTTCCTGTTACTTAAGACACTTATTAACTGGGATCACGAGACGCCTAGAGGGGTGAGAACACACGCGCTTCAAATTTTCTCCCATGTTTTCAGCCTTGTATGCCTGCCTACTCTTTTGCCGGCTGCCTTGTTGAACATTTTGTCGTCGGCTTGGATGCCCGAGTTCCCATATTTTGGGTTGATGCTGGGAGACCTCGATCAAGCGGCTGCCTTGGGTGTGGCTGTGTTTCTGGCTTTGTACTCGTTGTGCGACACTTTGGGATGGAACTTTTGGAAAAGAGGTGTTGATGTTGAGTATTCGTATCTTGACGACCTCGAAAACCTTGGAAGAAGAGACTAGGTTTATTTACAGAGGCCGGTGCAAGGGGATCGGAGAGCCGCTCCTCATTCATGGGTTAGAACGATGGACGCATTAGAGCCCGCTGAGGGTGGTTCTTATAGACTGGATATGCAGCATGGCTTTGAGCAAAAATGTATTCTGTATGCAGTCTGAGAGAATAAGGAAATGTGAAAGGTCCCCGCTGAAGATAACAAAGGAAATGATCTTTATCAGTCTAACCATGACAAAAGCAAATGTATCAAAACGCCATGCCCATGCTTCTTCCCTAAAATATTTCCCATCACTCCTCTACTTATACTCTAGGACCCCAAAGTCGAAGCCTTTCAGCCTCAAAGCCAGCCTTGTCTTCCGCCGTAGTCTTCAAGAATCCAATCTCCTTCCAAATGTGAATATACTTCCGAGTCACGACTTCGGAGACAGGTCCAACAGCCCTGAGCGACTTGGAATGCTCAAGCGTGTTCTTGACATCCAGGACTAATCCTCCGCAGGCCATTCGAAGGTAGGTGTTCTCAAGGAAGTCGGCTAGAAGAGCAGCGGGGTTGTCCTGCTGAGGTGCCGTACGGACAAGTTGGAGCCAGTCCTTGAAAGGAACGAGGTTGGGGATTCGCAGTGCGTCTGAGAGGATGGCATTCACGTCGCGCCACTGCTGACCAACGGGGTTGTCAATGTGATAGAATGGGTGAGGGGTGCGGTCAGACAGAACAAGATCAGAGAGTGTATCAGCGATATCGTTGACAGGCGTCCAGTTGAGGGCGCCATCGACGTCAGGCAGGGCATTCAGAGTCTGGGAAGACTTGATGAGGAATCCGAAATGCTCCATTGGGTTCCAGTAACCGCTTGTCTTGGAACCAGCAATCTGACCAAGACGGACAACCATGGCGCGGAAACGGTTGGGATACTTGTGCAGAGTCTCATCGAGCATCCTCTCACATCCCCACTTCGCCTCTGCGTAGCCATTCGAGAGGAGAGAATCGATGGTCGCACTCTTCTCAGGAACGACAATCTTGCCAGTTTGACCAGCGGCGAGACCGTATTGTCCGACGACACCGATTGAAGAAACCATCTGGAAGCTGAACTTGAAGGTCTCAGGACGAAGGGAGGCGGCCTCATTGCCAAAGTCGACGAGGTTACGAAAGACCTGGAACTGAGACTCAAAGCCAGAAAGAGGACGCTTGGCACTCATGGGCCAGGCATTGTGGATCAAGTGGGTGACCGAGCCGACAAGACTATCGTAGTCACTCTTGTCGAGTCCAAGATGAGGCTTGGAGGTATCAGTCTGGAAGATTCTGAGCTTGTGCTTCAGGTTCTCGGGGAAGCGGATGCCCTTCTCCCTCATGGCCTTGTACTGACGCGTCTCGGGCTCTTCTCTGTTGTCGCGGTTGAGACAGATGACGGTCTTGACGTCTTCGAGCTGGGCGATGGAGTAGACGAGGTGACTGCCAAGACCACCTGTGGCACCTGTGATGAGGACGACCTTTTCGTTGTCGGCGGGGAGAGCCGTGGAAGGGTTTGAGGTTGGGGCGGAGAAACCAGCGGTGTACTTCTGAACAAGCTCATCAACAGCCTTTTGGCGCGCATCGAGGTTGGAAGTGTCGCTGTGAGTGCTGTTCACCGCAATTGTCTTTGTGGGAGGAGCTTGAACAACCTCTGGCACCGGAAGAGCAACTGGCTTGCCAATGGGAACAGAGGGGACTGGAGGTGTTCCTCCCATCTCCCTCATCAGCATCTCCTTCAAATCGCCAACAGTTTGGCAATCAAGGAAGAGCGTCTCGTGTCCGAAATCAAGCCCAAAGGCATCCTGGAAGCGACTGGTGATGACAAGAGACAGTAGAGAGTCAACACCACAATCAGCAAAGTTGGTATCATCGTCAAGTTCCTCTCGAGCAACTCCACTCTCTTCCGAAATGATGTCAAGAGCGCGGAGAAAGTCGACTTCAAAAGGGTTGGCAAAATCCTCGTGGACATCAGGCGTGACGGCTCCAGTAATGAGACCGCTGGGAGGCGACTCCAAGCCAGAGTCACTGGCATTGGAGGAAGAGGTGGCACTTCCGTCGTCGTCAGATCCCATGAGGAACATCTTGAGATCCTTGACAGTAGGATGGTCGAAGAAGAGAGCGTTAAAGTCAAGGTCGACGTCTAGCTCCTCTCTGAAGCGGGCGGAGATGGTCAATCCGAGAAGGGAATCGATGCCGACGTCGGAAAAGTTGGTGCCATCAGTAAGATCAGCAACATCAATGCCACTCTCTTCGGCGATGATGGTGAGAGCTGTCGAGATTCTAGATGGCTGAACCTTCTCAAGTGGCAGGGTG
Organism: Fusarium sp. NRRL 66088; assembly: GCA_013186415.1. NCBI lineage: Eukaryota > Fungi > Ascomycota > Sordariomycetes > Hypocreales > Nectriaceae > Fusarium > Fusarium sp. NRRL 66088. The sequence goes on along the minus strand of JABCKD010000722.1, from coordinate 49,833 downwards.
AGCTTCTGAACAGCCGATGAACCATTCATAGGAGGGGAGACGGAGATGGTAGGTGTCTTGTTCTGAACTGGGCGCTGAGGCTGAGTCTTCTTACCACTCTCAAGTGAGAGAATGACCTTGAGAACTCGTCGGGGCACTCCTTGGATCTGGAAAAAGGTTAGCAAGTTTTACTTCATAGTGCAATAGGATGATACACTTACCGCAATCTGCCCGAAAAAGGCGACGACCTTGTCACCATCAAAGATAACCACATCGCCATGCCAAAGCTTATCCTCACCAGGACGCATCTGCGTATAAGTAGTATAAGTCTTGTCAAACTGAAGAGGCTCAAACATCTGCAGAGATCCCCACCCATGGTTCATAAAGACCTCAACATCCAAGTCAGTATCATCATTGCAGTTCATAGCAAATCCACAGCCTTGGGTCAAAGAGTCGATGATGGCTGGATGAGTGTGGAAGTTGCCGTCGCGCTTGACACTGCCAAAGCTGAGACGACTCGAAGCCTCGTATGTTGGGCTGTTGAGGATGATCTCGTCGATGGCGCGGTAGTCGTCGTGGAAGCGGGCCAAGGGACGGATGGCTCGGAAGACCATGGCGCGGTTGTATCGTGCCGTCTCGCCGGTTGCGATGCCGTTGCGGAGGGCTTGCATCTTTTGCTTGACGCTGGCTGCCTTGTCTTGCAGAGTCTTCTGAAGGCTATGGTCTCTGAAGCGGACGACACACTCGGAGTGCTTCTGCAGATTACCCTTGTTCTAGATATTGTTAGCTGACTGACAATCGCAAAAGGAAATTCTGAGATAGCTTACATCAAAAGTCATGAACTTGATCGTTGCAGATTGAGCAGCCCAATCCGCGTCAAGATGAGCCTGGAGCGGCTGCTTGGTTCCATCACCTCGAAGGATTAGAGCCTTGGAGATGGTCATGTCCGACACATCAATCAAGTTCTCCTTCTGCTGGGGCTGATATCGCTCAAGAAGGTACCTTCCAAGGGTCAAAGCCATGTCAGCGTAGACCGATGGGGTGCAAAGAGGAATTCCGTCAACCTCGTGGCCCTGCACCAATGGACTCATGTCCTTGCGTGAGATGTCTGCCTCGACGACCATGTGTGTCTTTTTGGAGTCGCCACTCTCCTCAATCACAGAGTGGATGGTTGTGCTCTCGAGTCTAGGGGCATTGTTGATGACGATTGGGGCATCTCCCTTGCGCAGAGACCAGTCATTAACATACTGGATCCAGTAGTCCTTAAGATCCCAGCTGTAAGTCGGAAGAGAGACAACAGAATGAGAACCCTCAAAGTCGGCCTGATACTCTGCCCAGCTGATGTTGGCTCCAGCGTCGTACAGTCCCTTCAGTGCTGCACAAAGCACATCCCAGGGCTGTCTACCGCGCTGAAGGGAGGCGATGCAGGTAACCTGCTGTCCAAGGACGGCCTTGACCATGCCCGTAATAGCGGGGTGGGGACCAAGTTCGAGGATCATAGATCGATCGGTGATGACATGATCGCGGTAGCCAGTTGAGAGAGCACCCAGCATGTTGACAGACTGGCGAGAATGGTTCGCTAGGTACTCTGGACCGAAAGCGTCGCAATGGTCCACGACAGTACCGTCAAGAGGGCGAAGGACTGGGACATTGGGCTTGGAGAAAGTGACTCCAGTAGCGATCTCTTGGAACTCTGATAGGACAGGATCAAGCTGCGACGAGTGGAAAGCGTACGGGACTTTGAGAAGAGTCGACTTCATCGCAGCAGCTGTAAGCAGCTCCTTCAGATCAGCCACTTGCTCGTTGGTACCAGCAAGAACAGTCTCGATCGGAGAGTTGATGCAAGCAGTCTCATACTCGTTGCCTTTGAGGACTTGAGCAATCTCATCCTCAGATCCCTTCACAACAAGCATGGAGTGAGTGCTGCGAGTGCACTTCTGCTCAAGCAACTGCGCTCGCTTTCCAACGAGGAAGAGGGTATCAGTGTCCGACAGGACTCCAGCAACATTGAGAGCTGCGTACTCTCCAAGACTGTGGCCAACAACAGCAGCAGGGTAAATGCCCCACGACGCCCAAAGCTTGCTGAGGGTGATCTGGAGACAGACGCTGGCCAGCTGCACAGCAGTAGGAGCAAATATTCCAATGTCTTGCTCTTCGGATTGAATAACTGGCAGCATCGAAGGGAACCCGAGGCTCTGAGCGATCTGGTCAAGCTGGATAAGCTCACTGCGGACGAATGCGGACTCCTCAAAGAGCTGCTTGCCCATTCCAGGGTACTGAGCGCCCTGACCAGTAAAAGTGAAGATAACGCTGGGCGAACTCTTAGGCCTGTTGACACCAGTGTTGTTCTGAAGAGCTGTCTCAATCTTCTTGCAGATATCTTCAGTGGTAGGACCGTTGAGAAGAACGCGGTGCTGGTGGTGGATGCGACGAGCTGTGGTGGTGTAAGACAGCTCACCAAGAGAGACTTCTGGGTTCTCCTTCAGGAATTTGAGCATAGATCTCATGTTTCCTTGCAGAGCAGATCCACTCTTGGCAGTGACAGCAATGGGGAATTGAACACGGGAATCGACAGTGACGGGTCGTTCAACCTTGGGTGGTGCATCCTCCAACAACAAAGCCGAGTTTCCACCCGCAGCACTGAAATTGTTCACAAAAACACGTCTAGGACCATTGTTTCTCTCCCAAGCAGTGGGTTTCAAAGCAATGTGAACGTTTCGCTGGAGGAGATCGGTGGGAAACTTGTGGTTGATCTTGGTCTTGATACCACAATGAGGAACGATCATGTTCTTCTGCATCATGTTGAGAACCTTGATCACGCTGGATGCTCCAGAAGCAGCTTCACCGTGGCCTATATTTGCTTTCGCTGAGCCTAGGAAGAGTGCTTGTTCATCGGAACGAGCCTTCTTGCCGTTGACGAGAGGTGGTGCGAAGGTGTCGAGGACGCTGGCCATTTCTGTTGCATCACCAGCTTGGGTACCACTGCAAATGTGTTAGCATCGTTTCAATTACAAGAATAGTGGGGTCACTTACGTTCCGTGCATTTCTACGTAGCTGACAGTGTATGGATCAACAGCTGCTTCGCTCAGAATCTTGCTAAAGATGGCTCGTTGGGCTCCAACGTGAGGTCGAGTGATAGACTCCGACTCGGCCGAGTGGTTGGTGTAAGCGCCCAGAATAACGCCCAGAATAGGATCATTCTCTGCAAGAGCATCATCAAGACGCTTAATGATGAGAGTAGCAACACCTTCACCACGGCAGTATCCATCAGCACCATCATCAAAGGTCTTGCAGTTGCCAGTTCGCGAGAGGAAGTGTCCCCTATCAAGACCCGACGTGAAGTCAGGGTTGGTCAAGACATTGGTACCACCTGCGATGGCAGTGTCAATGTCACCGCGCCAGAGAGAGTTGCAAGCAAGATGAATGCCAGCAAGACTGGAGGAACAAGCTGTGTCAACCGCGTAACTGGGACCGCTGAACTTGAAGAAGTAGTTGATGCGACCGGGTATAAAGGCACGGTTCCCACCGGGAATGAAGTATGTGTCAATTCCTTGAGCGCTGTTGGTCTCCATCCAATCGTTGCTGGTCACTCCGTAAAAGACACCGACGCGATCAGGGCGGGTAGAAGGAGTGGCGTCGGGAACAATTCCAGCCTGCTCAATGGCTTCGTAAGCAGTCATGAGAGCAAGTCGCTGAGCAGGATCGATCTGAGGTGCCTCTCGAGGCGAGATGTTGAAGAAACGAGCGTCAAACTCGGCGGGATCGTCAAGCCAGCAACCAAAGGGAGTGGCACTCGTGTTCTTGGTCTTTCCGGTGGGATCGACATGAGTCTGAGCATCCCATCGGAGACTGGGGACGGGCTTATGGACGTCGAGACCTTGGAAGAGGAGATCCCAGTAAGCTTCGTTGTCCTTGGCACCTGGGAATCGGCCGGACATGGCAACGATGGCCAGCTTGGGCTTCTTGGAGGTCGACTCGGGACCGACGTCAGGAACGGACTGACGGCTCTGTCCGTGAGTGCTAGGGACCAGAGAGCGCAGTGGCGTCTGCTTGAGAGCCGTGTAGATGAGGTGATCGGCGGTTGATCCAATAGGCACGACGCTGAACTGGCCCGGGTTCACATCCTGAAGACAACCCTGGATATCTCCGAGGATGGAAGTCCAGTGAAGAGGATGAACCAAAGCCTGAGCAACAGCATCCTCCAAGAGCGTCGCAAAGCTTCTCTCCTCAAGCTTGACGCCAGTACTGGAAAGGAGTGGGATCTGCTCAGAGAGGGCAGTGGTCGCGTTATACGACAAACTCGCCACGATCTTCTTGGCATCCATCTGCGAGTACAGATGCGGAGCATGGTAGGCACCAAAGATGGGAATGGTCTTGTAGGTGAGGCCCTTGAAGCTGGGAGAGCTGGTGAGTTGGGCGAGGGTCTTGGGAGGACCGCTGACGGTGATTCCGTTGGGGGCGTAGGCGCTGATGTAGGGTCGGCTGGTCAAGGGGAGGTTCTGGAAGCAAAAGAATTAGATGCTGCACTTTGATGCATGGGAGGTACGGATGACCACTTACGCTCTCTTCACAAAACTTCTCAACAGCTGCAGCAGACTTGGATCCAGGAACGAGAAGTGCCCAGCTCTGATCAAGTTCCTGCGACTGATCAACCCTCTTGGCTACATCAGTCACAAGCATGCCTGTTCTGAAAGCTGCAATGACTGAGTAGACAGCCATGGGAATGAGATCGGCTGTGAAGCTACTACAGCTGATAGCGGCAGCGGCGAAAGCTCCCGTGCAGAGACCAACAACTCTAGAACTCTGAGCGTCGTAGGAAGAGATACCAGCTTGGCTTTCAAGATGTTAGCCAACCATAACATTTAAAGAAACTGTGTACTCACCTGATGAATGTACCAAGATGGTAAAGAGTAGTCATGGCCATATCAAGGGCAATACACCTCTTCCCACTCTCATCCCACCTCAACAAATCCTCCTGACAGGTAAACCGTGGAAGATCACTCCTGACCTTGGACGGCAACCTGTACATCTCGACGCGGATGGCATTGTAGGCTTTTGTTAGGAAATCTTGGAGGAAGAGGTGGTCTCGCTGATGAAAGAGATTCTGGAGATGGGGCTTGATGTCGAATGTTTGGTCTCCGAAGAGGTAGAGGTTGAGGGTGTCGGTCATGACGAAGGTGTTGAATCTTGGTTGTTTTGGAAAAGAGTGGTTGAAAGATTGGAATTGTTTGATGTCTTGTCTCAACTTCAGATTCTTTGCTGAAGAAGCTCCTATTTATCCATTCTTCATTCTTGAGCTACTTCTCCATCAGTCCATATCTTGCAGTCTTCCAAGTCCCATCGTCTCCTCAACGATCCCGGTCGTTATCTTGCCGCAGATACCATGGCCGTCAGCAATGCCTCACTCGGATCCCGGAATCTTTGCTTCAGGCAGTATCATTCTCACGGTGATTATCAAGCTGTCCCCGGTCCGGTCCCTGACAAAGCAGGCATATCTCCGGTCTCAGCCTCTCTATCGTTGCATGTGCAAAGCTTGAAAAACATTGAGGCTCAAGTTTTGATTCCATAATCTCTCGGTATTGCACCGAATCTGCAAGGCGCAGCCGGATGGAGCACGGCGTCCGAAACTAACGGGGTTCCTCCGGGAACATGGTCGGTGATTCTTGCAGCTGTCTGAGGTCAGCAACCCCCGGCTTTCACCGGCAACACCAACAAGTCCCGTAAGACTGCCGGACACCTGTAAGATTCGTAAGGAGAATCGGCAATACTCCTTCCTACTGTTGGCTGCGTGAAATGCTTCTTCCCTCATAAGCAGCATCCCTTGGCCATCCACTGATTACGGTAATTTCAACCACACTGCATCTAAACTACCCACTATTTCCACACACACCAAACATGCACAAGACTGAAAGAGACGCCATCATTGAGCATGCAGCTCAAATCAAGCACCTTGTTCATGATCCCAACAGCTTCCTCACAGAGTTGGTAGTACAGCAGCAGCAATATCACTGCATCGGCTGGCTCTGTCACTTTGATGTACTCTCTCAAATCCCACTCCCTCCGGCATCACTTTCATATGCCGATGTTTCGGCCAAGGCCGGTGTGCCAATCTCTACTCTTCGGTCCGTGGCCCGCATGGCCATGACTGCCGGGTTACTCTGTGAGGACAGGGATGGCTTGCTTTCGCACAATGCGCTGTCTGCCTCATTTGTTGAGAATCCTCACATGCGGGTTCAGCTTCTGCACATGTTCAATCAGACTGTTCCGATTATGGAGAAATTGGCACAGGCGACGGAGAAATGGGGGAGCACAACTGAGAAGAACGAGACTGCCTACAATCTCGTTCATGAGACTGATTTGACTTTCTTTGAGCATCTCAAGTCTCGGCCTGATTTGAACCAAGGCTTCGATGCCTTTATGAAGAGTCGAGCGGTGTCTCATACTGGGTCCAATGTGGAGCATCTGCTCGAGGCGTTTGACTGGAAGTCTCTGGGAGAGGCCAAGGTCGTTGATGTAAGTCAGACCGCTCTATAATCTGATGCTGTTATAAGCTAACAATTGATCTCCAGGTTGGTGGAAGCAGTGGTTCTACCGCCACCATGCTTGCCACAACATACCCAAAACTCAAACTGGTGATTGAGGATCTTCCTGGTCCAGTCAAGAATGCCAGGGCTCGCATTCCTGAACTTCCGGAAGATGTGAGAAGACGTATCGAGATTCTCGATTACGACTTTTTCACTCCTCAGCCAGTCAAGGAAGCAGATGTTTACCTTTTGCGAACCATCATCCATGATTGGCCGGATGCCGACGCCGTCAAGATTCTGCGAGGTATCGTAGAGGCTATGGGACCGTCTAGTCGACTTCTCATCATGGACATGGTCCTTCCCAAACCGGGTTCTGGCTCAAGAACGTTCGAAGCGACTCTGCGACAGAAGGACCTCACCATGATCCAGGCATTTAATGCCAAGGAGCGTGAGACTGAAGAGTGGACGGCTCTTTTGGCCAAGGTTGGGCTGACCATTCGGGCTATTGAGCGACCGGCGGGAAGTGAGCTCTCAGTCATTGAAGCAACCTTCAGTGGTGTCAATGGAGAGGGGACGAATGGTGTGAATGGACATGCTTAGACGATTAGTATGATGAGATATGTTGTTAGTTATGAACTTACATCGTTATTCTTAATAACTTTCCCCTTCCCTGTGAGAATTGGTGCAATGAAGTTACTGTTTACCAGATGTGACCATGTTCCACCACTTCTCGGTGCGACCTATCATCCAACTATCTGACCGATCAATCCTAATCTCAAAGCCTTTCAACGCCAATGTGAGCCACTTGTCCGACCACATATGTAGGACAAGACTGAAGTGACAGGGCTTCTTTGAGCGCTTTGACCAAGCAACAAGCAGCTACTTCTAAAGACAGGTAACAACAGCTCTGAGATAATTTCCAAGAAAGTGAAGGGTAAGAGCTTTCAACAACTAGTTAAACATACGAATTGCCCATACCTATCTAGCCTGCCATAACACTACCTATCTAAGCCCAATCTCCATCCTGAAGCTCCTCCAAACTCTGCCCAGCCTGAATCTGCTCCTGAACCTCCTGCATAGTCCACTTCCTAAACTTGTGGCCCTTGGGATAATTAGTGTTGTTCAACGGCACCTCTCCATCACTCAACACATGGTGCAGCGCCTCGGCAAACTTCTCATAGGCGTACGCCTCTGGGTCGTGAGACCATACCCACTTAGGGTACCGCGAGCGCACGAGGGCCGGGTTCTTGGCGATGGCGTCCCAGTCTGTGTGTTGCTTGAGTTGTTGATTGACAAAGCCCATCTTTTGACCGCAAGAGACTCTTTGGTAGCGGAGCTTGTTGTAGGCCTTTGTTGCGTTGGCGGCTTGAGCTTTACCAGCGAGTTGGAGACAGGTGGCTAGGGTGACACCATCTTCGATGGCTTGAGTGGCGCCGTTTCCGGATGTTGGGAGGAAGGCGTGTGCTGCGTCGCCGAGCTGGACGACTCGACCACCGGGGGAAGTCCATTGCTCGTGGGGATCTCTAAACTTCAACTGCCAGTTGACGACGGATCCCTTGGGTGCTGTCCTGATGAAAGCTGCGATGGCTGGGTGGACGGCGGCGTTCTTCTCCATGACCTCGATGACTTCAGCTGGGTCAATGTCTGGGACCCATGACTCTGTGGCTGACTCGGCGTGCTAAAAGATGGTGTTAGGCATTGAATGTGTTTGTGGAAGAAGTAAGTAGACTAACCGAGTGAATGAAACTCCAGAAGGCAAGATCGTGGGTGAGGGCAATCATGGCATGAGCGCCGTTGCTGTCATCAGTTAGCCACTGGCTCTGTCTGTTCGACACAAGAAACTCACCCAAGCCAAAACTGCCAGATAGGCTGGCTGTTTGGGTCAAAGTTCCACATCTCCCGCACAGTCGGGTCCTTCAAAGCATGTTCCACAGGGTATCCAGCCCTGTAGATGGCCTTTCCACTCGTCTTGAGCTCCTTAGGCATGCCAGGCACAATGGTGTTGGACTTTGTCCGAAGCCCATCAGCCGCAACAACAATATCAGCAGTTCGCTTCTCGCCATTCTCGAAGACAACTCCGCCAGCACCTTGCTCAAGATCCTCCCAGTACTCAACAACCTTGCAACCCCATTCAACCTTCAACCCAATACGCTCAGCCTGTCGCAGGAACGCACGGTAGAGCTTGATTCGGCTGTGAGCATTGACGGAAGGGAAACCCCTTCGACCAGCAAGATGCTCGGGGTCGTTGAACATGGGTGGTGCAGGGCCCCAGATACGCTCGCCAGTTTGCTTGTAGTAAGACATGGCGACGTCGTACTGGTTGTCCTCAATCTCATAACCCATGTCAGGCCAGTGGCGGAGAAGGAGGATAGCGGAAGGTTGGATTTGGACGTTGTCACCTGTCCAAACAGGGCCAGGGCTTCTGTCAATGACTCGGACATTGTGACCCTTGCGCCAGCACTCAAGAGCGCAAGTGATACCTCCAAGACCGGCTCCAGCGATGAGGACGTTGATACCGGTCTCGGGGTAACGCATGACCTTGACGTCAATGCCTCTCTTGATGGAATCTTCGATACGCTCTTTGGGGATTGGGGTTGTGCCGTTGGATATGCCGTTTGGCTTCACTCCATTTGAGTGAGTTCCATTGGTGTTGGTGCCATTGGCCTGTGTGGTGCTTTGGTCGTTGATTTGCATAGTGAATAAATGATGTTCAGTGTCTAGCTGAAACGGTAGAATGTGCTGTGATGAGTAGCTATCTCGTTTCTCGGTTGGCATTACGAGCCTCACTTATTTCAACTGATTTAACCATCAAGAGATTTAATTTCACGTCGGAATGACCGGACATTTCGTCTCTTCGCCGCGCCGAAATATGTCACCGAGATCCCCGAGGGGATTCCCGGTAATCCCCAGTCGCCTTTCGGGCTTACATGCTCAGCCTCATCGCGGCTTCGGGTGTAAGCGCCAGTCGCGAACTTTCCAATCGTTCGATTTTTATCAGTAAAGAGTAAATATAGTTCCATAGATATTGTAAGGCTACGTGTTACACATCTTACAATTTGTTCTCGTTCAGCCCTGCCAAGACAATATGGTGACACATACTGCTGCGTGGATCAAGCACAAGCATGCTCCTTTGGAGCTTGGTCCTGTCGAGACTCCGACTCCGGGACCTGGGGAGATTCTTGTCAAAGTGCGGTTCATCGCCTTTAGTCCAATTGAATCCAAGCAACAGAAGTAAGCAGGTTCCTGTGAAGAGGAACACTCGCTGACAGGCTTCAGAATTGAGGTTCACCCTTTGACCTATCCCAACATCCTCGGTCTCTCATTCTCTGGAGTCGTCGAAAATGTTGGCCTTGGCGTTGAGAAATTCTCCAAAGGCGACAACGTAGCTGTTGCCCGTCCTCATGACAAATCCAACGACTCAAGATTTGGATCCTTTCAGCAATATGCCCTTGCATGTGCCGACACCACCGCCAAGCTTCCCTCCAGTGATTTTTTAGAGTCGGGAGCCAAGGTTGTTCTCAACCTTGCTACGGTCACAGCAGCATGCTCCCACTTTCTTGGGCTCGAACGACCTGGTCTTGACAAGCCCAAGTCGCAGAGGGGCGAGAAGATTCTCGTCTATGGAGGTTCAAGCTCCTGCGGTGGCCTTGCCATTCGATATGCGACAGCTGCTGGTTATGAAGTGGTCACCACTTCTTCGCCTAAGAATCATGAATATGTTGCTTCTTTAGGATCGGGCGTGGTGATTGATCACACCGGCCCTCCAGACAAGATCATCCAGGTCCTACGGACTCACGGTCCCTATCATCGCATTTTGGATACCATCGGCGTTCCACCCGTCACCAACATCATTACCAAGTACCTCAGTAACGTCGGCGGAGGATCTTACAACACTCTCATACCCGTCTTCCCAGGGACAAACCCAATCCCGGACAACGTGGAGCGCAGATTCGAGTCATATAGCTGGATATTCAATAACCCGGAGCACGAAGAGTTTAGGAAGTGGTACTATGAAACCTTGGTACCCCGGGGCCTTGAGTCTGGGGTCATTGTGCCTACTCTGTCTCAATGGGTCAATGGGGGGCTTGCCAACACTCAACATGCACTTGATCTTATGGACCGAGGGGAAGTCAGCGGACACAAACTTGTGCTGGACCCATGGGATTGAGAGTTGACGTATATCAGCTATCCCTTTGCTCGCAATAGGCTTATTTCGACGATGAAATCTGGTTTGGTTTCGTATCAAGTTCCTTTTTCCTACCTTAGTTCAAACCATTGAGGCTGCGTACCATTTGCCTCAGTAAATGCCAGACAACTCGGAGATGAAACTTAAGCATACTAAAATCGATTTCTGTTTCTAGAGCTGAGCTCCTGCCGCCCTAAGCTGAGTTGGTGCTGAGCTTGGGCTGAGGTGCCTGAGCAGGCCCATTTTTTGGATCGTATACCCCTCCTATGAGGGCCGAATAATGTTGAGCTTAGAGAAACGATTCGAGCTCGTCTACTCGAAGGATCAGTCCGCATGGCGGCATGGTCGGGCTCCCACTGCTGGAAGCAATGGTTAGCTGGCAAAGCGAAGTTCCACGACAAGACGTGTCCGCAGGCGCACGAGCATTCATCATAGGTCCGGCCAAGCAATCAGTGAGAAACTGAGATCTCTTCACAACACAAAGTAAGCTCATCGCCACCACTAGTTCACACCAGAAATTAGCAGCGGCTTCGTCCCTGGGGCCGAGATCGCTATCTAGGGTAGCTCAGCCGGACAGAACCTCCGTCGACAGGACGGGTCAAATCCAATCTCTTCATATTATCTCGGGTGAAAGTAAAGTCAATGGCATCCACGAGATATTATTCATCTGGTTTTTGTTTTCTATTTAAGGGGAAAATACTCTCTTGGGTTATTCTCAATACGTTGGACTTTGATAATCTCTAGCAGCTGAAAAGATTGGGTTGGTGGGGGGTCACCACATGTAACGGTCGCGGGCTTTTTGACCATTGTCTAAAGCACACCTACAATTATTCTAGAATCGCACTATCCAATCAGTCACAAGAGTCCTTTTGTGCGCAGCTAGGTACGAGGTATAGCACAGCAAGACTGAAATGATCCAGCGTCCCCGAATTTAGGCCCCAGTCAGCCTTCTCCGTGTCGCTTAAACGTCTTGACAAGGGCAATCCGCATGAAGAAGGATCTGTTTTGGGATTGCGGAAGAAAGAGTTTAGTGAACCAAGCTTGATTCCTAGTTATAAGCCATCTCATGCCGTTTGATCCTTATGGTAGAGTTCCATTGCGCAAGGGCCGAGCTCACGTTTCCTAAATCCCTTGATCCTTCTCGCATGGTAATACACCTAAGAATTCAATCCTTAAAACACTAAAGATATTGAAGATATTACATGAATAATGGGGATCAGACGTGGAAAGAAGCTACCTCATACGAGACCGCAGAGAGGCGAAGTAAGACGAGATATAGCTCGTTCTACGTTTACTTTCGGCCTTAGCCACGACCTTATCCTCGATTATCCAGGCTATGGCAATGCACTATTGCCATTAGTATTCTGGGTGGCCAGAAAATTCGCGGGCCAGGGATAGTTAGTATTCAGTTAGCCGAGTTTGGCGACATCGTCAGAGTCAAGTAGGCGAGCAGAACAGTCAGCTGCTTGGGCCTAGACTCTGCTCATCTTACACGAGATTATGATTCGCGCATGACTACGAGCGATTAATAGGTGTCTCGGACTAACCTTAGGGTCGTCAGAGACTTTGCCTTGCCAATGGAATCATCAGGATCAGAAGCGTTATCAGCCTCATGAGATAGTCCATAGACTAGACCCGCGTTCACTGCCTCGTTAGATGTGACGGCAGGAGGGAGGCAGTGAAATCGTACCAATGGGGGACACATAAACGTTTGTCTAGACACTGCTCTTCATTGCTGAGGCAAGTATAAGAATCTACCCCCTCCCAATTACTGCTAGTGCTCGTCATTATCTTCCTTTAGAACTCACCAAAACTTATCCCAATCTCATCATACCCACCATCTCCAACTCGATAAAGCACCATGGCAATTCCTTGACTCAAGCCTTGTGAGTTGGGAATGATCGCTCTTCTAACCCGCATTCCTGACAAGTCTGGAGCTTTACTGCAACAATTGCGTCAACTCTAAGAGCTTTGAACGCATGAACGTCAAACTCACAACAGCCAATTCCATGATTGTTAAAGCAGAACTATTACTCTTACTACTTTAATTGCGGTACCTCTGGTGATCTTCTATTCACCGATTGCAATAAACATAATTGTCACAGAATTGGTCCTAGACAGGTAATAATAGAGAAACATGAGCAACTACGGAATTTTCTTCAAACTAGATATATTGACACAATCTTTCAGTCAAGCTGGACTTCCCAATCGACCTTCATCGTCATATTCTTTACCATCATCTCCAATTTCTTTTCCTCGACCATGCCCCAGGTTTCTTCGCTCCTCAAGATATCGAGGATGGCATAGTGACCCACGAACGCTGCGCTAGCACCAGCGAGGAGCATCTCCGTTTTCCAGTTGTCTCTGGTCCTATCGCAATGATTTAGAAGTAGTTGGAGCATTTCAATTCGGCCGTGTGACGCCGCTTGCATTAAAGCGGTCGGCCCATGCGAGTCAAAACCGGGAGCGCTGACATCTGCCCCGAGAGCAAGAAGTCGTCTTGCAATTCCAAGATAGCCCTTCTGTGCGGCTAGCTGCAACGCCGTTGCACCCCCCCAATCATCCGCTGGCTCATCAACATTCGCTCCTGCTTCCACCAAGATATCAAACATCTCTGTTTGCCCTTTCTCAACTGTGAGTTGAAAAACTGTGCGCTTTCGGAGCCAGGGTCCTTGTGCCCGAGTCATGCAAATGTCCCAACCCGCCGACTGGAGCAAACGAAGGGCAGAGATACTGCCGACCTCGACGGCCCAATACGCAGGGTCCATTGCGAAAGAATTACCACTGAACTGAGTCGTTGCCGGGTAATGTCGTAAAAGTTCCGGCAAGAATTCAGAATGCGAAAAAATGGCGTAGGAGACCGTAATATCATCCAGCGGGTACCTGAGTTCAAGCAGTCGTTGCATGATGCCCCCCTCTCCACGCTGTACAGCAGCAAGTAGGGGCGAAGCTGTAATGAATTCGGAATCTCTCCAAAATGGCACCCCTTTGGCGTCGTGCGGTGTCGGCTGTGATGCGGGGATCCAGTTCAGTTTTGTGAAATGATCAACCTGTGTAGATACTCGCCCTCGTCGAGCCGGTATCTTGCACTGGCCGGTAACTGCCGGAAGCCCTGCGGTCAAAATGTGCACCAAAGCGGAGCTGCCGTATAGCGCTGAAATCGATATTGCAGCAGCCTCAAGAGAGTCGCAGAGTTTATTCGATGGCCGACGGCCAAGAAGCACCTCAACAACGCTGTAATCTCCATCTCGAGTCGCCTTGAAGGTAGCTGAACAAAGAGCACCTCCATCAAAAGTGGGATCAATCGTCATGGCGAGGCTGACCACATCCCTCTTTGGGCAGCAAATTGCAGATTCCAGAAATGTCTCTCCGCTAGGAGATGGCTCGGCAATGGCACCGGCTTCCAAAAGAGTTTGTATCAGTGTGTAATCACCAAGTTTGAATGCATGTGCAAGTTCCCCTCTGCGAAGCTCAGCTCCATGGGCCAGCAGTGACTGCAAAATGGAGAGTTGTCCATCCATGACAGCAAATTGCAAAGCAGAAATACCCTGGCTATTTCGCTCGTTGGGGTCTGCGCCTTCCCCTAGCGCCGCATTTATGAGTGGCAGGCTTTTGGTCTTGAGAATGAGAAAGAATTCTTGACTGCTCATAGCGACTCCCGTTCTGATCAAATGCATGGCGCAAGCAAGCTTTCCTTCACTTAACGTCGATAGCAATGGCGTCCGATGATCCTTCGACACAGTAGCTATGTCGTCGCAGCAAAAGATATTGACAGAATGATCGTAGTGTGGAGACAGAGGGTCCAACCTTGTACTTGCGGGAGCACCGTGCTGAGTGAGTAACTTTACAATCCTAAGCGAGCCGTGAAATGCAGCAAGATGCAGCGATGAAGGAACCGCAGGACATGTAGGTATTACTGATACCCCTAGTTGGAGAAGAAGGGCGCAGACGGAGTAATGCCCATGAAAGGCTGCCGCGCAGAGAGGAGTGAGGCCGAAATGATTGTCTTGATCCATAGAAATACCGTTCTCAGAAAAGAACTTGAGCACGGCACTGTTGCCAGAGGACGCTGCGGCAATCAAAACGTCGGCAGTTATCGTCGACGGGTCGAGGCCTGGGCCTTGACTAGAGTCGCAGAATGAACTGGACCAGCTGAGGAGGAACAAAACTAGACTAAGTGCGTGTTGGGCATTGAGTTCGGGGGAAATTCTGACCCTTGGTTGAAAACCTGCCGCCTCGCTCAAAGCTGTTGAGCCATACTGCATGTCTTCGTCAACATCGTCAATCTGATACCAACAATGCATGCTTGCACCATGCCTGAGAAGTAAGACGGCGATCCCAACATAGCCACTTCCTATGGCACAATGTAGTGCAGGCTTTGATTTCGCCACATCTGTCTCGTCCGGCTCATTTGGACGCGCACCATTCAACAATAACAGTTCAACCAACTCCTGTGCTGCATCAGGACGGTGCAAGCTGCAGGCGGCCGCAAGAGGGCTCAAGTCCCCCCCTTGTGGCCCCCCATTTGCATCTGCTCCGTACTCCAGGAGAACCTGCACTAGATGTACCTTTTGACTTGAAACTGCCACCAAAAGTGGATAGCAAACGCCGGCATCTGGGTAGTGATAGTCTGCATTCTGATTTGGATCTTGGCCACAATCCAGTAACCATTTGACGAACTCTAGAGAGTCATCGTCACCTTTTGCTGTCCAGAGAACCGCATATTGAAAGAGCTTTTCCAGGATCGTTGACATGGTTGTACTTTTGTGTAGTGCAAAACAGGAAGGGGCCAGGCTTGAAGTCGTCATAGGTCGCAGCATATCTTTCACCACGTCCCAGTCCTTCTTCACGTCAGGGACATAGTAATTGTTTGAGACAAGAAAAAAGAAGACTTGGACAGCATAGTCAAACTGGCCTTTTGATCGGCTCACTTGTTCGAAGAAAGTCTGCCGTCTAATTTTGTCATCTTGCTCAAACTCGGGCATTATTTGGGGTAGTTGCATGGCTAGCTCAGAAGGACTTGCAGCCTTTCTCGGAGCACCAGCGACGGAGGCCCTGTCGATGCTGAAACGAGAGACTAAAAGGCTGGGAATTGATCTTGAACAGACTGCGGCGGTTGGTGGAATGACTTTCATCCATTAGCTTCTGCGGTGTCGGGCCAGCGGATCGGAAAGTCTCACATTTTGGAAGCATGACCTGAAATTGGTGCCAAGGCAGTGGCTTTGCCAAGGACAATGCTGGAGAGAGGCCTTCGGGCGTCTCAATAGACAAGGGAAGTCCCTCTGGCGTTCTCGGGCTCGGTGCTAAAAAACAGTAAGATAATGGGCTTGTGTCCCTTCAGCGGTGTCGGTGAGCTTACGCTTGTAGTATTTATGAACTATAGACATCGGTCGGTTTCGCCTTGTCTTTCTTTGAACTTCTTTCGCCGAGAATTTGATACCAGAAACGAAAACCTCGCTGTCCTTTCCTTCCAGCTGTTTTCTCTTGGTAATTCGGTGGTCTATATATGTCCAAGCACTTGCCGGAACATTGTGTCGGAAGTTCCACAACTTAAGGCGACGTTGGAGCTGAGCTGGGCTGGTCAGAACCTATTAGCATTATGAACGAGTGACTTGAACTTTGGGGTTGTAAACGTGGCAAATATCCCTAGGCCTTCGATCTGCTTGAGCACTTCTTTGTGCGTCAGCTTTTTACCGTTCACCGGATTTCTTTCGAGACACAGTTTTCGAATCGCCTCCTTATTTTCTTCCCACACTTCCCAAGTGGGACCCTCTCGAGAGTTACTCATTTCAGGATAGTGTAGAATCGTCTCCAAAGGTGCCAGCAGCCAGACCAGTCAAGTGAAGATAGGAAGAGGTGAAGAACGTGCGGTTTCCGGCCTGTAGAGATACCAAAGTACTCTTATGTGCGGGACGCTGACTTGGAGTCCGTGAGGATTAATTGGCTGAGTCCAAAATCTGAAGGCGTGCGGGGTACAGCGAATATCAAGAGCTAAAGGGCTAGATCAACATGCATTTCAGCTATTTTCAACCCCCTGGCTTCTGAGCGCCTGACTGTGGCGCTTTCAGAGACCACCCAAGATACTACGATGACACGACTTGAAACCCGAAGATGGAAACTTGGCAGAATGAATA
The DNA here is from genome assembly GCA_013186415.1 of Fusarium sp. NRRL 66088. Taxonomy (NCBI): domain Eukaryota; kingdom Fungi; phylum Ascomycota; class Sordariomycetes; order Hypocreales; family Nectriaceae; genus Fusarium; species Fusarium sp. NRRL 66088. The sequence goes on along the minus strand of JABCKD010000722.1, from coordinate 33,010 downwards.
CGATGGTTCTTTTGGCCATAGATGATAGAACCTGCCCAAGCCATGACAAAAAGATAGAAAGGGGACAAGGACGCCGCAAACAGAAGCGGGAAAACCAAACGAACTGTATGGCTGATCATGGCATGAAATGCATAAATGAGCATCGCACCATGCACGCACATAAGGACCAAGAAATTGACGAGCGGATTGCCACTTGACTTGGGGACGATATTCAACCATACTAAAGTCCACTTCTATTTCTAGAACTGAGCTCCTTCCGCTCTAAGATAAGTTGGTGACAAATAGGGGCTGAAAAAAACCCGGAGTTAGGCGGGCTAAGATGGGACATCCCCTATCACAGCGAAGCTAAGGGACCAGAAATGGGAACAAGAGCCAGAGGGCGACCAGAGCTGATGTGGGCTGACAGGGGGCTGAGCGGGCCTGATGAGCAGACGTTGAGTCGGCGAGCAAAGAGGCCGTAAAAGCGGCCATCCGTGCCGGCTCACGTGTCGCTTGAGTTTCGTATCATAATACCTGGGCATCTAAATCTACCACAAGAACAGTTCCTCTAAACTCATATTGACCGTCCGTGGTCTTCCGTAGTACTGCAGGGGCACCACAGCCTTGAAAGACACAGAGGCAATCCCCCTCGGCCAGGTCAACAGTTCCCATCCCAACATACCCACTGCTTGTTTCGAAATAGGTCAATTCACGGGTGTCTTCCAGCGTTAAGAACCAGTGATGATAATACACAGTGAATTTTCGGGCGTTCGGATTCCTGGCAAAAACGTTGCGGCGAAGCCCGAGCTGATCCAAGATCGTGTCTGGAAAGGCAGCCTTGAAAATGCTGGGCGCCCAGTTGTGGAATGGGGGTATGGGATCCGTGCTTGATAGCGTAGGACCTGATGAGCTTTGAAGACTGTGTTCGACGTAGCTAGAGGCCATCGATTGGGAGAGTTTACACAGACATATCGCCCCCTCCATTGTAATGTCAGAACCATGTGGTTGTGCTGGTAAGCCAGCAGTGGCCGCAGAGGATGAGGTACCCCAGACATATTGTGAATGTCGTGATATAAAACCAGAAACAAACGACCCATACTTCAAAATTCCCTTGTAACGGCCCGCATTGTAAAACTTGGTCGAATTTGTAATTGACGTAAAGGCAGAGATGAACTGCAGTTGGAAACCCCAAACATGAAGACTTCGTGTACCTTGGTCCTTGGAAGGGAGACCTGCATAGTCCATGTCCACAGCGGTCCACGCACGCACCTCAGCTTGGGCGGCACATAGGACAAGCTGATTGGCTACACCTCCTAGGAGATGCAGGCCCGCCGTCAGTGACCAACTTCCACAGCGCGTATACTCACACTTCTCCGTCCCAGGGTCTATTCCGCCAGCCTGAGCACGGCATCGCTGAGCCCTTAGACAATTTTATTGTCTCGCGCTCCTGGCCCTCCCAAGCTCCCATCTTCCAGCTCGGCGCACCTTCCAGTTCTCAACAGCTCCTGTCCGATCACGCCGTCTCAAGGAGTCATGCTGTGCAGCCGCCGTTTACATCCAGAGCACCTCGTTACCGATCTCGCAGCCGTCTCCTGTCGTCTCAGCACCGCTTCTCCGCAATGATTGCCTCTCAACAAAGGAACGCCAACGTCCGGCTTCTCGCATGTCTCATCGACGACGACGACACGAACGACAGCGATTACCGCTTCCTTGTCGACGGGCAGCATGTGAAGTACATAACCACAGCGCCAGGTACGTTTCGCGGGGCCGAGGATGACCGTACCTTCGAGCCCATCCTGCTTGGCGAGCTCTTTCCACCATTTCCGACCGGAGATTGGAACCAAGGCCACGCAGCCAGGGACCCCGAGACAGGGAAGGCTACCTTCGTCAGGACTGAGACAGTACAATTTGCCGGGGTAAAGAACCTTTGGCATCCCGTGAAGCTCAACGAGCTGGATTTCGCGCGACAAGACCGAGTGAGGCAACGAGTCCACGTCTCAACGCATCCCGAAGTCAAAGGCGGCAAACCCGTGCTCATCAAACTCGCGGTTTGGCCTTGGGAAATCCCCTCTATTGAGGTTGAGACGGCCGCCTATCAATGGATCAGTGACAGCGGCGTCGGTCCCAAGTTTCTGGGCCATCTCACCGAGGGCAAAGGCGGGCGCGTGGTTGGCTTCGTCGCTGAGTGGGTGGAAGGCGCGAGGGCCGCGGGGCCAGGGGACATCGACGGCTGCAAGAAGGCTTTGGGCCGGTTGCATGAGCTTGGTATCAAGCTTGGCGATATCAACAAACATAACTTTCTTGTGCGGGATGGGCATGAAGTGGTTTTGGTAGACTTTGAGACGGCGAAGCGAGACTGTTCGCCCCCGGAGCTCGAGGACGAGATGAGCGCCCTCAAGATCAACCTAGAGGACACCAGTTTCCGGGGCGGAGTAGAACCCGCTCATAAATGACAGATCCAGGACATGCAAGCCGGTCTTAGCTCGGGGGTTAGCGGGAGGTTAGACGCTGCGTTGAACCTTTATTGTACTTAATGTTCTTTCTTCACGATTAGGCCAAGCGCAGATGCTCCGTTGGAGAATAATGGTGAGAATTAACGATCGAGCGAATGCGAAAGGGGTGACCTGGCTGATTTAGCAACCCCCACACGCCCTGGGAATCAAAGGCGGGTCAAGTACAAGTAGTTTTATTCGTTGCTGCTCAAAGCCAGTTTGTTCAGTACGCCCCAGGGCCCTTGCTCTCGCGACCCGTGTATTTATTCCTCCATCAGCGATTCTTCTTCTCACTGCCATCTTCCGCTGCCCTCTTTCTCATCTCATTTGGAGATGGTCTCCTCTGCGTTGCATTTGGCGCCGCTGGAATATCTGGTTGCCGCACCGGGCCTCGGGTGTTCCGTGTCGAAGACATAGTATCATCGCCGGCCCGGCCCGTAACCACAGCGCCAAAACGACTATTGTACCGGTCTTTAGACACCTGTCGCGCTGTTTCATCTGACAAGGACCCTAACCACTGCGCTGATCTGTTTGTTGAAGATGCCGACCCGACATTGAAGAGGTCCGCAAGAGTCGTGATCACCACCTGATCACTATCACCATCGGCAACCATCTCCCCAATGCTGTATACCTTTTGGTGCGCAACCTGGGCGGATGCCAGTTTGCACAACTCTAGACACTGCTTCGAGGTTTCCAATTCTCCCTGTAACTGTAGGTACCCGTGGTCGCTCTTGGGTGTCCCACTTGTCGCCATGGTCTCCAAGCGTTCCTGAAGACGGCCGATGGTTCGGGAAAGGTTGTCTCGATTCTCGTCTAAGGCTCTCCGTGCAAGCAACTGGGCCTCAAATTGGCTCTGGTTGCCACTAGGGGATGCTGGGAGTGGCTGATCCTGTAGGGATTCTTCCCCATCTGCTAAAGACTCGATGTAGGACCTCGCCTCTTGGCAAATGCGGAGGCATTGCTCCGTCACTGCTATCTCATCTCTCAGGTCAACGCTTGTTTTCGAAGTACTGGTGCTCTCCCTGCTATCTGCCACAAAGAGCTCTATTCTTTCATTAATACGCTGTAGATGAATGTTGAGATTGTATGCTGTATCCTGGATTATCTCGTTGTACTCCTCGAGCACTTTATGGGAGAGTGTCGACGTTTGCCTTTGGTATAAGTGAGACAGGTCAATAGCTGTAGGCCAAACGGACAGGATGAAAAGAACTAACATCGTAATGGTGCCCAGGCCAACCGAGATTGTTGCTTTGTATCCTGCCAAAGTATCCATGAACTCGTTGATGTCGCCCTTCATAAACTCCATCTTGGCCCAATCTCGAATGCCCATCTTAGACTTCCCGGCAAACACTTGCATAGCGGCATCAAATTCACGGCATACTTGGTTGCATCGGCTGACTGGGCCGTCCAGAAGAGCTTGGGTTGGCGCTCCTGAGTCAATAGCTCCCTCTAGTCCATTGAGAATGTTGCTTAAATCCTCAAGCTCATGTTGTAGCCTGGCAAGCGTCTTGTCGCGATCTTTGAAATGAGTGACAGTGTTTTTGAGTGACTTGATTGACTGTATCGCAGCCGTAACTATCGCCACGCTAGAGACGGTGATGCTCAAAGGATCCATGGTGAGGTTTGTAAAAAGTCGCCTGCAGGTCGAAGAGATTGTCGAGATGAGGGATGACGGACAATTGCGCGGGGGCATCAGGGTAAAATATCCAATCCTCTCCCCATAAGAGGGCATAAGAGGGCAGTGATTGGACAGTATTAGCGCCCTGGTGAAGCTCAGACACCGTGTCTACTGTTCTCCGCTCTGGGAAGGAGATGGGCCAACCAGAGCACTAATCCAAGCGGCTGATGGGGGCTAGGGGTGCCATGTTCCTTTTATCTATTGGTTACGCCTTTTTGCTGGCTCAAAGGTGCCGTATTTCAACTCCGAAGCATATCGTAAGATGGATCCACGCAGTGCTGGAAACGGCTTGCTGACTCACCTCACCTCCACGCCCAACCTTACTTTTCTTCTCAAGCAAAAAGCCCGTCGACGATACGCTCTCGTAGGTTACCCTGCTAATGCCTCAGGTACCTGGCTAGTCAACCATCGGATGAAGCTTAATTGGTCGTTCGAGAGGTCAGCCAGATTCAGGTGCCACGGGACATGCTGTGCCATTTCATCCACAAAGATGTCCGATGGTAAAAAGAGGCGACCTAGTTATCTTATCCACTTTACAGTAACTATTCATCGATATCATATGGGAGGTGGTGCTACCCGGGTTTCTGTAAACATGGCCAAGTCAATCAATAGCTCGCGGCCCTTCAGAGCTACACGGCGCGGTTAGGACAGCGTCAAAATCCAAAAAAGCCTCCCCAATAAGATCCCGTAAAACTGGATCCGTGGCGATGTTGTCCATCTCAGACGTCCAAGCCGTCGGATCAAAAAGATAATCAAAGGCAAGTACACCATCCGTAGCTTGTTGCGCAGAGTCCATCTGGGTTCCGGGCACTTCCACAGCCTTCCACCCGGCTGAACGGTGGATTCTCTCGATAAACTCCAGGCAGAGGGCTGCAGAGTTACTCCTCTGGGCAAGTCTTTCGAGACATTGTGTTGCGGCTGATACTGAAGCCTCCCATGCTGAGGAATCGCATGGGAAATCTTGGTCTGGTTGGACACTTCGGCCGAGGCAGCTGGCTTCGAGTACAAGTATTGCCTGGAAGATGAAGTAGGTTGCGTACCAAGTTATTCCGGGGTGTAGAATTCTTTCGGAAGAGGTTATGAATGATGAGATGGATTGTATAGTCTCCATTGCGGCGTCAAGGCAGCGACCTCGGGCATCCATGCGACTTGGTAAATATGGGTGGACCTTCTTGGTTCCCCTCCATAGCAAGATGCGAAGGTTCTGTTCTTTCCATAAGACGATTGATCGAGGACCCATAAACCAAGCTGGGACATCCGAACTGGTGAAATATTCTGGTAGACTATCTCTCCACGCATCCAGTTTCTGAGCCATGATTTCAGCCAGTTGGTATTCCATCTTCTGGTTGGCCGTCTTTGCGCCGAGGAATTCGTGATGAATCCCATTTGCAATCTTGACTAGCTGAGCTTGAGCGATGAGGGCGGAGTAAGTGGTAGGGTAGTTGACAGGTGCGGGGACAACTGATGAATTATCACAGTCCTAGGCCAACCGTGTTAGCATTCTAGGAAAATACTTCCATGGCGATGACTTACTCTATCATCAATGTTCCGGGGTAGGGCTTGATCAATGAACCCCTCAAGAACTGCCATCGGACGCCCTGTGGTGATGCTGAAACCGCTGTCGAAACAGTAGACAATCCAGAACAGCTGCCGATGCCGCTCAAGCGCAATCTTGTCCTCGGCCGATGGTCTTTCCCTATGTAGACCAATCCCGAATGCAATTCTTTGCGCAAGTCCAATGAGGCTGTATCCAGTATTCGGCCTATCTCGCTTCTGCAAATAGTTGCCCATGAGAAGCAAACCCTGAACGGTCCTGGTAGTTCCCGCCTCAAAGACTTGCATCGAGATACGTGATCTAGCGGCAGAGTAAAACGGGCATTGTTCGGGTGTTGTGTTATTCTCCAAAAGCCAGTTGCCAATGGCCAGAACCATGTAATAAATAATGCGCCAAGTGGGATGCGTACAGACTCTGTCCTGGTTGGCTACTTCGTTTCGGAATGTCGCTTCGTGGAGGATTGGGTAGGAAGTGTTGTATAGGCGGAAATACCCATCAATCAAGGTGTTGGTGACAACTGAAGATGCGAGTTGTGAAGAACCAAAGCTGGCCCGCCTTGTGGTAGGCTGGGTAGGATGCGGATGTGGCTCATCACTGGGAGATAGAATCGTGGATGGTGGGAGTAACGCTGTTACCTCTTGAAGGATCTCAGATCCTGAGCTTCGACCTTGATAAGATGATTAGCTCGAGTCGGAGCCAAGCAGGCGGAACTTACCTAGATAGCCAGAATTGATACTTGGTAAGATTGCCATGCCATCCTTCTGCGCGGCCAAGGAAACGTTGCCGCCGTTCGGCGAGGCATTCGATGACGCCTCATTCCACTCATAATCCTCTCTCGCCGCACCATCCTCAACGCCAGGAGATGAATCTTGCCTAAGGTCAGCACCACTTTCAAGTGCTGCAAGCTCCGCGTCAATCGCTAAGCCAGGGTTGAACTTTTCTAGAAGCAGCCTCAATTGCATGCAACGCCTCTCAGCATCATCCAGGTTTTTGCGATTGAGCGGGGTTCGGTCGGGGCGCTCATCAAAACTACACGTTTTTCCCGTGTTTAAACAATAGGTGCAAGCTCTTTGGCCATTGTTGCTTCCTGCACAGCGTGTTTTGCGTCTCTGGCAGTGGATACATGCCCGACTGCCTTGAAGCCGTGGCCGATCCCGGTCCGTGGGACTCATGTCCGGTCGGCTCGGAGGAGGCCGAGTGGGGCTGTGCGGAGGCACTTGTACTGGATTGGGGCTGTTATTTGTTGATGCAAGGTCGAGGTAACGACGGCTGACTGTCGTCCGACGGACTTGCCTCTTCAGGTGTTGATGGAAGCGGAGGGGGAGGAGTATCGGAGCGTTGTGTGTAGATCAACAGAGGTGTCGGAGCAGAGAGCTCCGATGTGGGTCAGATGACATGACCTCCCCTCAACTTATAACAAGACAATTCCTCAATCATCCCCTATTCAATTAGGATAATCAAACGAACCCGGACTATTTTTCACCTAATCGAACTTAACCGTCACCATGTCTATGAACTTTGAGGACTGCGCCAAGGTCCGGGATGGATTCCCAAAGCCCTTCCCAGACACCCCAGCCAATGTCGTTCAGCAACTCCGCCTCAACGGTAAAGTCGTCGTTGTTACTGGTGCTGCTGACGGCATTGGCTTGGCTGTGGCTACGGCGATGGCTGAAGCTGGCGGAAATGTCGCCCTGTGGTATAACACGTATGTGCCAGCTGGGCCTTGTTGTGATAGATCAAGTCTAACCAAAATTCACCTGCAGAAACACAGCCGCTGTCGACAGGGCTCAGGATTTGGTGAACGAACATGGAGTCAAAGCATCCGCTTACAAGGTTGACGGTGAGAACCGTGAGTCACTGACCACATTGGCCCGCCCTAACAACATTCCAGTTTCGGATGTGAACCAGGTTCGGGAGACTCTTCAAACCGTGGTGAAGGAGTTTGGAAAGATCGATGTCTTTGTCGCCAACGCGGGTGGGTACACATGACAGGATATTCGTGGACTCTTGGCTAACAGTAGAAACTATACAGGGATGGCAATCTCCAAGCCAATTCTGGAGCAGACTCTCGATGAGTACAGAAAGCAGCTATCAGTAAACGGTAAGCTGATCCCTACCAACCCTGGAACCAAACTAACTCGCTTCCAGTTGACGGCGTTGTCTTCGCAGCCAAGTACGCAGGGGAGATCTTTAAGCAACAAGGTTTCGGCAACCTCATCATCACCTCTAGCATGAGTGCTCACATCGTAAACGTCCCCACGGATCAACCAGTTTACAATGCCTCCAAGGCCTTCATTACACACTTTGGCAAGTCACTCGCTAGAGAGTGGAGGGAGTTTGCGCGTGTTAATATTGTTTCTCCTGGGTTCTTTGATACCAAGATGGGTGCAAGCCCTTTGGCCATCAACGAGGCTTATCGCATGTCGGCATTTGGGAGACAGGGGCATGTGAAGGAGATTAAGGGTTTATATCTGTACCTCGCTAGCGACGCATCTACGTACATGACGGGGAGTGACATCCTCATCGATGGCGGATACGTCTTGCCTTAGAGTACCAATACTAACAAAACAATTGTTGCTAAATTCCCGGTAACGCCACCAAAAATACATGACCATGCGAGGCAGAGAAGAAGTCTGCTTTGTAATTGTTTTATAGAGGTGGAGATGGGATGCGATAGGTCTTATCAACTTGGTGACGCCTGCAACAGGACATATCAACCACAACAAAAATGAAAACAATTATTGAAAAATATCGGCATGAAATGTTGAAGTAGGAGATAAGACCAAGACCATGAAGTGCAAAAGTTACGATGAGGACTCATTCCTGTACCCCTTGAATCAAGTTCTTAATCCCCTCACCCTTTCTAGTCTTCTCCCAGGCCTCAGCAGCCTTTTCAAACGGCACAGTGCTGCTGATCAAAGGAGCCACAGAGACCTTTCCGGACTCGAGTAGTTCCAGTGCAATCTCATAGTCGCCAGGCCCATAACGAAATGACGTCTTGAGAACAATCTCCTTCTCAGACATGGCGTGGATAGGAATGGCCTGCACTGGCTTCCCCAAGCCGATCTGAACAAAGATACCACCGGCCGAGAGGGCAAGAAGACCGGTTTGAGCCGATGCTTCAACGCCGGTGCATTCCAAAACTACTTGAACGCCCTCGTCGAGGTCCATCTCCTTCTTGAATCTGTCTGCGTTTTCCTCTGGCGTTGAGCCTTGATCTGGGGCAAACGTAGAGCATCCCAGGTATTTCTTTGCGAATGCGAGCTTTTCTAGGTTAATGTCCGTGATGTAAACCTGCTTCGCGCCGTACGCCTTGGCAGCCGCAGCGGTGAGTAGCCCAACTGTCCCAGACCCTTGTACTAGAACCCGTTGCCCAACTTTAAGGCCTGCAAGGCGAACACCGTGCACGGCAACTGCTAGAGGCTCGACGAGGACCGCTTCCTGAAGGTTGACGGAATCGGGAATTTTGTATGCGAAATCCTCAGGTATTTTGAAGAAGCGAGACAAGGTGCCCTGCGTGAGCGGCGGGTCGGCGGCGAACTTCATCTCGGGACAAAGGTTATATCTTCCATCCCTGCACTTTTTGCACCTTCTGCAGGGAAATCCAGGTTCGATAGCTACGCGGTCACCGGGTTTGAGAAGCGTGACGTCTGATCCAACTGAGTGAACGATGCCAGATGCTTCGTGGCCCATGACGATAGGGTGTTCTTGGGAAACCTTTCTCGCGAAGCCGCCATCGGTCCAAAAGTGAACCTAAAGAGTTGAGCATCCAAATATGAGCAATGCTTTAAGGGGAAACTCACATCGCTGCCGCAGACACCGACGTAGGAAATGCGAATGAGGACATCGTGAGGATCTTGGAGAGATGGGACGGGGCGATCTTCGAAACGGACATTGCCGGGACCATATAGGACACAAGAGAGATTCTGACAAGTCATTAGAGTCAAAAATTGCAATTACGTTGAAATCATGGATGACTCACTGCTTGGCTCATCTTGATTCTCAACTGAAGGTGAAAGCGAAGGCTACCGAGTTAGTGAATTTGAAGCTGGAGGTGTAATGTTCGTCGGGTTCACAGTTCTTGGGCACTAGTGAATTATCGAGAAGCTCCTTAATAACTTGCTGGGGCAGATACTCATTGGGATCCAACCCCGCATCGGAGTACTGTCGCCCGAAGGATGATCAAAGTCCTTCCCCCACTTGACGGAGCAGTGACACCATGTTGCAGGGCTCTCATGCGGGAAGCCGATCTAGGAGAAGATGTCCGAGGTTGACGTTAGGCTCTCTACAGGCATGGCGGATGCACAGGGTACAATTTGAGGGATCAAGATTTTGGTAACTGGACTCATCCAGTTACTTATTCTAGGCAATTGGTTGTCTAACGGCCTGATGATACTTCGTTACAGAACAATTCCACCTCCATCGACAACAATATCAGCACCGTTGATATAACTCCCTGCTGAACTGGCAAGAAGCACCACAGGGCCCGTCAGCTCTGAAGGAGCTCCCATCCTCCCGCTAGGATTACGCTCAGCCCAAATTTTACGATGCTCTGCGATTCCGTCTCCTTCATTCAAGATCGTGTCCATGTATCCTGGGCTCACGCTGTTCGTTCGGATCCCATACCGAGCCCACTCGGCGGCCAGGCAACTCTTAAGCATAAGAAGAGCCGACTTGCTCACATTATATGCCACCTGTGGCTGAGGATAGTTGACACGATGGGCCGATATGGAGGCCACGAACGTAATGGATCCTCCTTTGCCTTGCTTCACCATCTGTCTAGCCGCGGCCTGGGCGCAGATGAAAGACCCCGTGGTGTTGATATCAAGGATCTTTCGCCACTGGGAGATTGGCATCTCTAATGTTTCGACGCACCCCACAACACCAACAAAGCAGATCAGACTGTCGATGGATCCCAAAAGTCGGACTGTTTCTTCCATTGCCGCGTTGACGGCATTCTCATCGGTGACGTCGACTTTGAGCATTGAAATCTTGGCTCTGGGAAACTTGTTTTGCAAGTCGGTGATTTGCTTCTGTGACTGGGCGGGATTGACGTCCAAGATCATGAGACCCTCGAGACCGTGCTCCAGGAGGGCGTCGCAAGCATGGAGACCGAGGATTCCAGCGCCTCCAGTCACAACCGCGTTTCCGGTGACGGAGAACCTCTTCTGCGCACCCACAGCGGGATCGGCCTCGATTGCCGACTTTGGTGGTGGAGTCATGGAAGAAGCACTGCCGTCGCTGAAAACCATCATGGGGACGATGCGAAGGGCCAGAGCCTCCCGGGCATCCAGTTCTGCACTTGGCGACATGTTGATTGTGGTCGAGATGGGGCGGAAGCGGTGGTGACTGTGGTTGACAGATGAGGAGGCGGCAGAGATCACAGAATGACATGTAGATGGAACCAGCTTGGACCCAAACCGGGTGTGTTTTATGGTCTGTGGTTAAGACCAGGTCTTCCAATCACTCGACTTTCTTCCTTATCCTGCTCCGCTCGGAGCACAGTCGCCCGAGGCAGCATCGGGCTCTTCGACGTTCGGGATCCTGTCAGCCGAAATCGCAAGTCCCAGCGGGTTGGTTAGCTGTGAAGAGACGTCAGGATGTCATTCATCACGTCGGGTTTCTTTCAGAGGTGGCAAACGTGATGGTCAATTAACGAATGGTTTTCCTATAGTTAGTGTACGACAAGAAATTCCAGTGTCATGCTTATGCCGCCGAGCTCTAAGCGCGCCATCTCCAAAACCTCCGGACTCTAGCTTGCAGAGTCTGGCTAGGCCCAACGGTTCGAAATAAAGGTCGGATTACTGTCTCCCGATTGATGTGGCCCTTGCACGAAGCATGCGCTCTCTCGAGTCAGTTTAGAGAGTATCATGGCGTGAACTCCAGATGAGCGCCATCGGAGATGCATGACCAATGGGTCAAGTGTTCGGAGCACAGTGCACCGACAGCTGTCCCATTGGCCCACCCCCGGGTTCACCGACCTGCGTCCTAACGGTAACCGGAAACGTCTATTCTCTTGTCTCCAGACCCATGGGGTCAAATCCGGGGCAACGTATTCCAGATCGTTGGCGTTATTAACAATGTGATTCCCCATAGTATAAGTAGACGTTTCAACGTTTGTATCCCGAACCGCTTTATTCAAGATCAAGTTTCCAACTTACACACCCCCTATCCCTATTCTCGACTCAGACATCTACGCAAGTCACTAACATGGCTCTCAAGGATTCGGACGAACCCGTCGTCAAACTTGCTAAAGACATCAGCCATCTTGAGCATATAGTGGGAAATGTGGAAGGAGGAGAGGTCTTGGAGACCAAGTATGCCTGTGAGTTGTTGTGCCTCATCAACTACTTTTCGCGAGTCTAACATTATTCTCAGCTCTCGGGAAATGGGAGGTTGTCAGGGTCTTCTGGAAGACTGCCATCTTCTGCATGATCCTGAACTGGGCAGCGCTCAACGATGGGGTAAGTACAGCTCCCTTCAAAGGGCCAAAGCTAACATGCGTGTTGTATAGTTCCAGCAGCAGGTTCCCGGCAATGTCATTCCTATGCAGGCTTTCATCAACCAGATGGCCGATACGACCGTCAATGGAGAGCCAGCTATCAGCGCTAAGGTCATCTCATATTGGCAAGGCTTTGCGGAAATGTCCAAGACTCTGGGAATGTTCACAGCGGGCTACTTTGCTGACCGCTTCGGCCGAAAGTATATCATCCATTTCAAATAGTTGTTTGCGTTTTTCCCTACTGACTCGTGTTTCCAGGCCAGCCATGATGGGTGCTGTTGTCATTTTGCTCGGTGGTTCGATTGCACAGATCACAGCTTTCGACTGGAAGAGCTGGCTCGGAGCTGCTGTGCTCGTCCGACTGGGAGTCGGTTTGGCTCAGTCCATCCTCATCACCTACGTCTCTGAGCTCTCGCCTTTCCAGATTCGAGGCTTGATGATTGGTGCTTACCAACTCTTCATCGCCTTGGGCCAACTCATCAGCGCTGTCGCTACCCAGCTGGTTGATGTCTACCAGCCAACCAAGTGGAGACCTTTGATCGCCACCGAGTTCATCTTCACAGGAGTAAGCTTTGACACCTTCCAGTCCTCTCACTCTGGCTGATCTTGTTTCTCTTCGGGTAGATCCTCGTCATTCTGATCTTTTTCGTTCCCGAATCCCACCTCTACCACGCTCGAAAGAGCCAACACGAGAAAGCGAAACAATGCATGGTCAAGCTGTATGGGACTGCACCCGGCTATGATGTGGTATGTGCCCCAAGAAAACAAAACAGGGGCACTCTTTTCTGACAACGGTCGTTCAGGAACACGAGTATCGCGTTATCCAGAATGGTCTCCTGGCAGAACAGCAGTTCAACGAGGCAGCCAAGGAGTCTTCCTTCTTGGAGATCTTCCAGCCTGCTCACTGGCGCAGAACCTTTGCAGGTTGTTTGGGTATTTGCAGCCAGTGGGCTGCTGGTGCCCCGATCGTATTCGGATATTCCACAGTCAGTATCTGCCCGGCCACTGACTGGCGCTACCAATATTGACTTAGTTTATAGTACTTTTTTAAAGTTGCAGGCCTTCAAGACCCGTTTATCGTGACTATTATTACGTGAGTATGGCATGACATATACTATAGCATTTTCGCTAAATATCGATAGTTTTGTTCTGCTCATCGTCACCATCTCCTCTTCACTGATTGCATGCGAGTATATCGGACGCCGACCTCTTCTCATCGGGTAACTTTTATCTGTCTCTGTCTTGATTTTAATCGCTAACGTTTGCACTTAGTGGATGCTTTCTTATGATGGTCTTCAACGTCGGCCTTGGAACAACGGGCTTCTTCAACTCGGACGCATCAGGCAAAGCAGCTCTTGCCTTCTTGTTACTTTGGGTAATCTGCTATGGCTGCTCAGCTGGGCCAATTGGCTTCGTCGCGGCTGGAGAAACATCGACTCCTCGACTCCGAGCTCAGACAACGTCATTCAACTTGGGTTGCTATGGCATCGGTTTGTGGGTTGCCTTTATTCAACTGTACCCGTCAAAACTAATCAAGTATCAGTGTTGCTTTCCAGTGGTCTGTTTCGTACATGATTAGTCCTGATGCAGGAAACATGGGTATCAAGGCCGTGTATGTTTGGGCTGGCATGCTGGTTCCTACAACGATCCTCCTGTGGTTCTTCTATCCCGAGGTACGTCACGTGAAGATGCAAATTGATAGTCTCCTAACAACGTCTAGACTTACGGCCGAACCTATTGGGAGCTCGATGAGCTTTACGAGCGCAAGATCCCCGCTTGGAGGTTTAAGCAGACCAAGACTCTCTCCGAGCAGAGCGGTCATAAGGATAAGCAGGTCATGGGTGGTTAGGTTAGAAGGATACGCACCTCTGAGGTTCCATTGGTAGCAAATTAAACGGGGATGATCTGTATGCCGCAGCTTAGTCTGGTAGATCTACTCATAGGACTTCAGTAACACCCACCAGATGCCATTTTCTCTCTATAACTAGCCCTCTCCACGTCTAGTTATTTATGCTTTCCCCCCACCAACTTGCGTTTCCAGGCCAGTCAAGATAGTTGCCATAGTCATTTTGTCCTGTGCCTAACTCATAGCGTTCGACTCGTATTAGACAGTTTTTAATGAGAAGGAAGAAAAGCGGTGCATTTCTCGCGTGTTCCCCAAGTAAAATTTCCTTGAACCGTTGATAAAAGCAGACCTCGAGAGATAAGACATTTATCTAAACGTGAAACTGGATCGCCATTTAAATAATCTTCATTAGCCTAGCCCTACTGTCTAGGTTTTCTTCCCCAAAGAAAATGAACAGGGAGATACAAATGGATAGTAGGATCCTTAATTTCGTTCTTGACCTTTGCCATAAAGACCTGTATCTCCTCCTGACTCCACCCAAGAACGCTAGAGAATATCTGAGGTGTATAAGACTCGATTGCTTGGGCTTCCTGAATAGCCTGAAACTTGCCAATCTCCTTCAACTTTGGATCTTTAGGCCACGCGCCGAGAGGCATCTGATATTAAATAGTTGAGTATTCGCGTCTGAAGCGTGGGGAGTACCATTGTACTTGGAATCACTTACCTTGCGTATTTCTTCTTGCACGTTTTCGAACCCTGCTGCTATCATTTTGGCCTTCCACATGGGGGCACAATCAATCGGTTTTCCAAACTTGGCAGATCCTTCGCAAAGAGTCTTTAGCCACAGCTGTGCGTTGACGGCCTTTTCCGCTGTGCCGTCATCAGATAAGAAAGGAGCTGCGACAGCTTGCATCTCCATGAACCCGCCAGGGACCAAGTGACGCAGTGCCTGTTGGAAAAGTCGGTCGTCATCGCTGACGCATCCTTCTAGTTCCCGGCCGTGGATAAAGTCAAAGGGAGTGTGGTATAACCATTCAGCTTCAAAATCATCCACCTCGAAAGCGCAATTGGGTGGTGTCCTGCGATGAGTTTATAGTTGGCATCTCTTCGTACTAAGGGGGTGGGTCTTTGTACCACTCGGGTTGAATAGGACTTAGGTCAGTGCCAAGAACTTCGGCCGATGGAAAGTCGCTAAAGGATATCATCAGGTCAGAGTCGGTACTTTTGGCAAGACTACAAAGACAGCAGCAGAAACTCACTCGGCAAAATCTATCGCCCAGATACCAGTGCCAGTTCCTAAATCCAAGACACGTTGAGGTTTATCGCCGATGGGTGCTAGGTAAAGACTACCATCGAGAATAAGGGAGTAAATATGATGAACCAGGTCCATCCGCGTTTGCTCTTCTTCGTCATTAGGCTTGAGACAGTTTGAGTCAGTGTCGGCCAATCAGGTGGTGTATAGGTGACGTACAACAAAGTATGCACCCTCACGGAATGCGTGGTACCGTCTCCCGTTCTTTACATTTTGTTCGTAAGTGAAATGAATAGTTAATTCGTCGATGAGATGTTACCTTGTATCTGGTTGAGATAATTGTGTCAGATGTTTATCAAGCTGGAAACTGTGATAATACTCTGAGTACTCACCTGTAATCCAGAATGCTCGAGTTGAGCGAAGAAGTTTCACTGACATCGCCTACTCTTCACACAGGATGGTGGTCAGTTTAAGTAGGGCTAGCCTAGGAATAACTCACGAAGGATTGTAGGTGGAGTCATTATCAAGTGCATCATCATCCTGCAGAATCATTAGAGAAAAGGATCCAGATAATGCATATTTCAAGACCCACGTCAACCTCCAGGGGACCTTCTGACTGCAAAGGGACCGTCGGCTCCTGGCTTGAGCCCGGGTCGCGAGTATCATCAGCCATGCTAAAAAAAGACGCAATATAAAGGAGGTCCGAGTTTGTGGGGCGTGGGGGATCCCCTCAATACTTATCTTCCGCCGTCCATCACGTGTTATGCCACTTAGCGTACAGGCCCTGTCGATACATGGCCCAATCAGCCTTGAACGAGTGGTGAATCGGCTGATAACGTCTAGTAGCGACCTCGGTTGATGTTCACCCCTGTAAACCTTAGTCTTTACCCCTCTGGTTTCCTAAATTCGCTCAGTCATTGCAATCACATCTTGTTCCTGCATTCATCACAGCAGTCATGTCCATCCAGACCATTCTTCTCATAGGTGCAACCGGCTATGTCGGCGGTACTGTTCTCGATCATTTCATCAAAGCCCAGGATGAAGTTCTGAAACACCTCACTTTTGACCTACTGGTCCGAAGCGAAGACGCTGCCAATAAGCTTCGCTCAGCTTATGGTGATCGTGTCAACCCTATTCAGTGGGCAGGTCTTCACGATGTCGAGTTCATCATGAACCTTGCTTCCAACTATGAGATTATCATCAGCACAGGCTCGGGCTTCATCCCTGAGGGAGCTGAAGCTTTCGTCAAGGGCCTAGCTCGTCGGGTCAAGCCTGGTGTTTCACCGCCTTGGATGCTACATATATCTGGCTGTAGCAATCTGTCTGATCGACCTCTCACTCAGCAAGCCTATCCGGATAGGGAATGGGATGACACGGACGGCAATGCAGTTTATGAGTTCTTAAAGGCTGAAGACGAACGCGAGCCATATCCTCAAAGAACCACCGAGGTCCGTGTGCTATCAACAGCCCAAGAAACCGGCGTTCAGGCAGTCAGTCTGAACACACCCATCATTTTCGGGACTGGAACGGGATTATTCAATCAACAAGGCATTATTATTCCAATCATAATGCGCTATGTCATTCAGCACGGGCACGGCTTTAAACTCAATGAGACCTCAGTCTGGGACTGGGTTCATGTTGAGGATCTTGCCGATGTCTTTGTTCTCTTGACTCGCACTATTCTAGAAAGAGAGGATCGCGCTGTTGGATATATTCCTAGCGGAAAGAACGGAATCATCTTTCCAGCCACCGGTCGAGCTCTGCAGTTAGAGATTATGCAGAATTGTTTGGATGTCGCATTTGCAGAGGGAATATTGCCTCGTGAAGGCACGCCTTCTTCAAAAGAGATTCGACAGGTGGAACTGCAAGAACTCGCTGACGAGATTACTGCCGGGCTCACGGATATGGCTGAGCGAGGCTGGGCAGGCACCAAGTTGATGAAAGGTAGTGAAGCAAAGAGGCTATTGGGCTGGAATCCTACCAGGTTGGAAGACGCTTGGAAGCAAGACTTTAAGGATGAGCTCGAGGCGTTGAAGAATGGGCAAAGACCTTGGACATTGGAGAGCTGCATTGGGCAGAAGAAGTGAGCTTATCAAGTCATGCGTAATATCAAGGCTATCTAGAAAGACAATGTCGGTTGATCCTTTCTGTCACAGTTGGAGTTGAATAGCGAGAAGAATTGGTTGTGGTTCTAGAGATGATTACCTGACCAGTCGAAGCTCTCGGACCTATCCATCCAAGGCTCGATCGGAGTACAGTGCTCCGCGTTTATGTTCTCCGCCTTTAGTAAGACTTGGCCCCCACGGGCATATATTTCGCATCAAACCCTCTACCCTTTCTCAATAGAAACCCCCCAGAACAACAACTAGTGACTTGGAAGAGGCTTCGGTTAGAGAACGCTGAACAATGATATGCGAAACGCCGACTTTGTAATGCGCACTAGCCAGGGGAGATTTGATATCGAAGGAGAGTGTGGATGGTGGTTATCGAGCTTAGCCAAAGGGGTAAGGCCAAAACCTACGATGTTTCACTCTAATTATGCACCCGACTATGCAAGGATGATGCCCACAGTCTATCGTGTATAATTCTAAGAGCGATATACTTGATTTGTGAAACCATGTGCAAATCTTGGGCGGAGCTCCTTCGTCCCGGCCTCAGTTATAATCCAGGTGAAAACATAATGCACCAAACCCCCAACCATTCCTTTAGTTCAATACTACCTAGCATGTCTCTTCCCTCCACTCAAAACAGTTTCTATTCCCCGCATTTTCTGATCTAGATCCCAAATTATCAAGGTATCAGGTACCTTTACCAGTAAGGTTCTTAAGAGAGCGTTCTCTTTTTGTCCCTGGTACAGCGGTCTGGACACAAATGCTCCCAAGAGACAATCACGTCGTGGGCCATTCCGCATCCATGTTCGATCCGAGCACATATCACCCCGACAACTCCAGAAACTCATAATCAAAAGGTGGTATTGTGGCTTTCCCCGCAATATCCTCCCTAGGACCCTTTCTTGGCACTGGGATGATCAGGAAGTCGCTAAGACTTGTTCTCCCTTGTTTTAGGCACTCAGACTCCCAGCCGCAGAGACATTGCGGGCAAGACAAGCCATGCATGCCCCGACATGCCGAGTGACGTATCAGGGATCTTCCTCCAGATGTACCGGATCGTTTGCGGGCTTTTTTCATCTGCCTTCTGAACGGCTCGCTGCGTCTCCCAGTGCCGACAGATACTGGCCTAGACATTGTCTCTGAACCCTTCGGCACAGCGATGTGGCGTTGTGATAGCTCCTATGCAGGCCATCCTCGCCAATAATATGACAGTATGGAAGCCAACTGGCTGAAAGAGGCGCAGCTGAAGAGATGCTGTTCCACCTAGAACAAGCCCTCGGGGAAGCTTCCGTGCGGATCACCAGAGGGATCCCCCGAGACACTCCCCAGCTTTCATAGCACCCATTCGCCAATTCATGAATAGAATCTCCAGTACCGTCCTATTTAGGGATAAGGCTTTGGTCGATCATGGGGCTTTCACGGGCCGACGGGTCAGGTAGGCAAGAGTTCAAGCATGGCGCCGAATGCTGTTCCCGTTTGTGATAGCGTGGTTTTCTTGGTTTCACGATATCCACTGATAGTGCTCCGTGATCTCTCGTCATTTGATCTACGTGATCCCATATAATCTGAGTTTGGGTGGTAAGGACTTTGCCATGTCTCAAACATTCAATACCATGTCGGCCAGGGGGATCCGTGGAGGACGTGAAGGTGAGGGTAGTCATTGCTCATACACGCAATCCTCAAATTTTATATGGTGCATTAGTTGCATTCCGGAATCTAAATAACTACGTCTATATTGAGTGTGTTTCAACGCATCGCAACATTTCTGATGGAACTGATAACATTGAGGACACTGGAATATGTCGTGCTCGGTGTATGTAAACCTTAACTGACTGATCAGCGTCCAGGATATCCCTGAAATGACTTAGATACTGATCGAAAGTTAGACCATGAAGGCGGAGTAAGTTTTCGCGACCCGTATGATCGTATTAACGAGCTGCAGGATGAACCGAAACGGGCACTACGGGCGTTCACGGCCGATCATGAACCAGAAACCGGATGAAGCGGTGAGAAATGTTGCCAATGTCCAGCCTGGAAACAGAGGTGAGACTTGTGATATCAGCAACAGAACTTGGGAGAAAAAAGAAGGCAAGAAGTAAATGGCAAATGGTATATAAACCCCCAGGACCTCCCCTCTGACCCAGAACTTCTCATCATCATCACAACACACTCTTCTATACAGACACATAAACACTTTCCATCGCACTAGACTCACCATGAAGACCTCGGCGGCTTATCTTCTCACCTTCGCCCTTGGCGCCGTCCACGCCCAGACCTCAGCCCAGTGCGTCGATGGACATCGTGAAATGATAGGCCCCGACGACATGGTCGAGTACAAGTGCGGCATCGTCCGCCAGGGCGACGTCCATAACAACATCGCCACCCAGCAGCAGTGTGCCGAGCTCTGCAAGAACGCAGGCCGCTCCGTTTGCACCTACCATCCTCCCACCCGACGATGCGTCGTCGGTGCCGAGGGCGGCAAGGAATTTGCTCGCCCTGGCTCCATCTACATGCAAAAGGTTGAGGAGGATGTTTATGATCCTTTCACCGAGGAGCAGGACCCTTTTGGTGGTTCTGCGTGCGCGGATGAGAAGGCTGCTTGCCTCCTCCGTGAGAGCAACCTCCAGGCTGAGCTGGCCAAGACCAACGCCGAGGCCGAGGACTCCAAGGACCTCTTTGCTTCCAGCTGTAAGCCATGAAACTGATATTTATGAATCACTGTATTGACTGCTCTTCCAGGCCCCGTCCAGCATACCAAGTACACCACCGTCGGCGGCAGGGAGTACCGCATCTGGTGCGCCCGCTGTAAGTAGTATCTCACCCGAATACCACGCCTTCAGGACTAACCAGAGTCAGACCACGATACCTCTGCCCCCAAGGAGACCTACAACAACGTCGACACAATGGCCGCCTGCATCAAGCTCTGCAGCTCCAAGTCCTGGTGCACTTACGCCCTCCATGGCATTTACCTTACCAACTGCCAGCTCTACGAGCGCAAGGTTTCCCACACCACTACTCCCGGTCTTTACGGCCACCAGTGGAACTGCGCCGTCAAGGAGTAAGCTACTTTTGAAGGCCTATAGGGGATTGTAGAGCGCGCGGTCCCTAAATGGGTTCTGTAACCCAATACTCACCTTTCTGTTCTTCACACTGAACTGCCGATCTTTGGCACCAATGACCAAGGCCCTCAAGCAACGGTAGTCTTGTCTAGCTAGACCAATATATCTCCTAGTTAATCCCGACTCGCTGTCATCTTAAAATAACCGTGAAACGCTACAACTTGTCTGAGGCGATGCCACATCAACGTTGAACACGATGACGAGGTCTATTAAAGCTCGGCCGCGATGCTCTTTCAAGTCCGTTCCATCAAGCCCGATGCCGATGTATTTAATAATACTATCCCCCGAGATCTATAGCCCGCGATAGTTCCCCCGCTCTCCTCTTACCTTTGCCCGAAAGGCCGATGACCCTGGCGTGATTGCTGGGAAAAAGTTACCCCTCTCGGAGCTTGAAGCTCCGCCTTATTAAAGGGTTAGATATTCGTCACAGATAAATTTCCATCAACTGGTCTGATATCCATCCTTAACAAGTATATAAGCAGTTGTTGAGCATGCTGTTTTCCTTGTTCACTTGAGACAAGCCTCGGGCGTCCTGCAGAACTGCCCCTTTTCCCTCTTTCCTACATCATTACTATGAAATCTTTTCTCCATCTTCTCCTGTGTGCCAATGCCCTCTTGGGCCTGGCCCTGGCTGCTAGCCCACGACCTATTGAAAATCTAGGACGTGGCGTTGTCGCCGTTCGGTCAAGTGAAGACGACATCCTGGTTACTTGGAGACTTCTCGGCCTTGACCCAGACGGCATTAGCTTCAATGTCTATCGTGCAACAAATAACGATCAGCCGAAACGTCTGAATTCAAAGGCACTCACCGGCGGAACCAACTTTATCGATTCCACCGCGGACGCGGGCTCGGCCAACACCTACACTGTTCGAGCTGTCGTGGATGGCAAAGAACAGAAGGCATCTGGCTCATTCACCTTGCCCGCTGATAACGCAGTGGAGCCGGTTGTACGCATACCTCTGCGACCCGGAAGCACCATCAAATATGTCTGGGTGGGTGACCTCGACGGCGACGGTGAGTGGGATTTTGTCATCGACAGACATTCCACGCAACAGTCAATCGAGGCGTACACCAGCAACGGCACATTCCTTTGGGATATAAAGTTAGGTCCTGGCAGTGAGAATCAGAATAATATCTCGCCGGGTCCCTCGACCATCGATGTTGGCCATTGGGACGGCGTCACTGTGTTTGACTTTGACAGTGACGGTCTCGCCGAAGTTGCGATCCGGGTCTCTAATGGAGTCACTTTCGGGGATGGCAAGAAGTTTAACAGTGGTAAAGACGACAATCAGCAATTCATTGCTATACTGGATGGCCGAACAGGAGCTCTTCGTGCTTCTTCTCCGTTGCCCACCGATTACGCATCTGATGGTCCCATGGGTGCTCGTTTGGGTGCTGGTTTCTTCGATGGTAAAACACCCCACCTCTTCGCCTACCTAAAGAATCGTCGTCAGGATAAGAATTTCAACCTCCTTATGGTGTCTTGGACGTTTGACGGCAAAGCATTGAAGCAGCAGTGGAAGTGGGACCGTGGCACCAAGTATTCGGAATATCCGGACGGACACAACAGCCGCATCCTAGATGTCGATGGGGATGGAAAAGACGAGGTCTTTGAGATCGGATTTGCCCTCAACGGTGATGGAACTCTCCGATATACTCTTCACGACCAAGGCGTTGTTCATGGTGACCGTTTCCACATCGCCAAGATGGATCCTGAACGGAGTGGTCTCCAAGGCTATGGCATACAACAGAATAACGAGGGTCTGTTGTATGACTACTACTACGATGCCACTGATGGCAAGATGATATGGAAACACACCGGTGACGAAGTAATCGACCTGGGACGCGGCATGGTGGGTGACATTGACCCTACTCACCCCGGAATGGAGGTGTGGTCGACTAAAGGGGGTCTCTACAACGCCAGAGAAAACAAGCCGACAGAAACCGATACCGAACTTTGCCCATGGCCGCATCTGGGAATCTGGTGGGATGGTGATGTCTTGCTGGAGTTGTTCAACGATGGCAAGATCGAAAAGTGGAACTGGGAGGAGCCCACTGCTTCTAACAAGGTGCCCCGGATCACCCATATCAACAAGTTTGGTGGTGTAACCAATGGGAGGAACCCGACCCTGATCGGTGACATCTTGGGAGACTGGCGAGAGGAGGTGGTCGTGACCAACGCCGACATGGATGAGTTACTCATCTTCACCACTGACCAACCATCTGATATTCGGCTGTACACGCTTGCTCACAACCCGAACTACCGCAACGACCTGACGGTCAAGGGGTATATTCAGTCTCACCATGTTGATTACTTTCTGGGTCAGGGTATGGAGCAGCCACCTCGGCCTAACATTCGTTATACTCGGCGGGCCTAGGTTCATTTTAGTACCTGATTTCGTCTTTCAGCAAGGTCATGCTGGACGACTTTACATTCTTGTCATGGCTGGTGAGGGGGGCGTGGATGCGGAGTAACGTTTGGACCACGATATGAGGCTATGAGTGATGGGTTGCAATAGTACCGCATAGTGACATAGCTGGGTTTATAACACGAAAGGGGATGTTATCGTATGGAGAATTTGTAGATCTCAAGTCTTACTGTGTAGTTACACATGCTCAGTGATTTTTGACCATTGGATGGGGCAGATGCCGCCGCGGAAAACTGTAGACAACATAATTAAAGTGCCCAATGACCTCCCTAGATTCCTTGCTTGGCCGGGTTTCCACAACTCAACCACTCACTTCTATTCTTCTCAATGAACTACCAATCTCTACGAACTGAACAACAACCAGAGCAGTCAAGCAATGGTAGCCTTCTCTAGTCAGACCAATTTATCTCCTATTTAACTCTGATGTATTGTCTTTCTGAGAGAGTCGTGATATCCCAGGATCTGACATGATTATGAATTGAGTTGAATGATTGATATGTATAGTTATTCCATGAAAATACCAACCTCGTAGAGTTGAGTTTACCTTCCAAAACCTCACCTGTACCTCCACTTGTACCAAGATCAGCATCACCGTTCACCCTCCGTCGCCCGCAAACAAACCTCAACGTCGCTTCAGTTTCCACTCGGGCCTCTTATCCAGAAGCACTCACCCAACTGGAAGAACAAGGGACGAGATCCCTTGAGCCCCATGATAGACCGTGTGCTTCACTGGAACCAACGTCGTCCCTGTGGCAAGTGGCTCTCCAGATCCATAGTTACGAGCAAACTGTGGATGAGATCCTCCAGCAATAAGAAGACGGATCTTTGAGCCCACAGGAAAATTGTGGGCAATGTGTCGCATTGGAATAGTCAATGATGGACTGCCCCTCTCCAATGGAAGACGCATGAATGCTTCCGTCACATTATGGCTCTTCCCCTTCGCATTCACCTCGCTGAGACGAACAAACAAGTCGGCATAGGGTCGATCCGTTGAATGCTCCAGCTTGACAATCGGTTGACCCAAGATTTCAACTGCCTCCTTCAACACTTCCGTCGTGAACACAAGGGTGTCATTTCGGGCTGCCAGTACTGTGTCGTCTGTGCTTCCACCACCAGTCAGGAGAGGTCCTCCGATAGTGGGTGTAGGGTCTTCAGGGTTGAAGGTGAAGGACGAGGATGCCTCCTCAGAAGGTGCAGAGCTTCCCAAAACCCCATCAGGATGTAGGTAAAGTTCTAAAGGTGTGGTAGAAGGAGGCCAGCTTTGTATCTCCAACCATCTTTGGCCAGGACTTCCAATGCAAACTCTAACCGGGGACTTTCTTTCGACACCCTCCTTTCCAGCAAGATATTTCTCGAGCCAGACCAAGGTGTCACGATTGCTGTCGCCGTTTTGGACATCCATGTGAGCTCCAGGGCCAATCGTGAGAGCTACGTTGCATCCTCGTTCCTGCAATCGTTGATACTGATACATGGTCTGATCTAGGAAGACATCGTGCCAGCCCGAGATGAGCAAAATTGGGATATCCGCCTTTTCCAGAGCGTCAGCGTGCCTTTGCGGTGCCCAACTCGGATGCGTGATATCGGGGTGCGTGATCGAGTGGGTGAGCCAGGGCACCCCGTCGCCAAAGTAGGCGTCCACATGTTCCTGCAATGGCGTTGCGTTCATCATCGGAGCGATTCTCGCATTTCCCATCATCTTCAACCGATCACTCATGGTTGCGGTTTCCTGGTGCACGATAAGGTCAGCCCAGGAGAGACGCTGCTGTAGTCTAAGTGCTCCTGTTCCCCAGTTGCTTTCGGCGAAATCGTGTGGGCCGATAGTGATGATGGCAGCGACCATGTCCTTCGGAGGATCGCGGAGAAGTGCCCATTGCGCGTAGCCCATAAATGAGGCGCCGATGGTAGCAAAGGTTCCCGTATACCACGGCTGCTCACGCATCCACGAGACAATTTCCTGTCCATCTTCGAGTTGCGAGAAACCTCCGTTGAAATCTCCGGTCGATCCGAAGGTTCCACGACAGCTGACGAGAAGAATCTGATAGCCTCTGGGCGCGAATATCCGCGCGTTGCCAGCAGCCATGAAAATGCCTCTACCATAAGGACATTGAGCGAGAATCGTACCGAGAGGCTCCATACCAGCAGGCTTATACAGGTCGGCAGCGAGGATGGCGCCATCCTTCATAGGGATGGTGACTGGCTCTGTAGTGTAGCCGCATCTTTCCGAAGGTAACCCGAGGAGCCACCCAATAGAGCGATCTAGCACTGTATTTATGATGCCGCGGCTTTGAGCCATGGTTGTTGGACAATAGATGGGTGATGTTTGTATGTGGGGATGGAGGTTGCGCTGGAGGTTGAGGAAGAATTAGGCAACCATGGTTAAGCCAAGCCGCTAAGGCTACCATGTGCTACCTTATAGTCACCTGACTAGTTCATCCCATTGAGAATTGCATTACTTCGTAATAGCATAGAATACTATGAGCCTAGGAAATTTTTATTGGCTCTTGCTTGCCTAACAAAGGTATGAGGATCAAGACCCGAGGTGCGAATGTCAAGTTACCCTATTCTCCGTCTAAACTTAGCCCGTGATAGTCCGATAAGAGATTAACTTTTGATAAGCTTAGCCGGGTTGCAAGGATTGAGATAAGCATTTCTCCCCCGCAAACACGGTACGCGGCTCTCCGTATTATAAAACCCACGGCCCCGTTCTCAAGACCATCGGCCCGAACTTTCAACACACACTGCCTGCAGCTAACATCCACCATGTCGCCCGTGCAGGAGAATACAGATCGCAGGAGTCAAAGATGCCAAAAAGCGTGAGCCATTGATGTCCTATATATGAGATAAGCCCCAATTAAATGTCTTTTTTAGATGTTCCCGATGTCGGGACATGAAGGTTCGCTGCTCCGGCACGTTCCCCTGTACCCGTTGTCAACGGAAGCACAAGACATGCGACTTTCAGTCTACAGAAAGTCGTATTTCCATCTCAAAGAGGTAAATTATACAATACTATTTCTAAATCAGAATTACTAATTCCAGGTCTCAGTTATCTTCGGTCGCTGGAGAGCAGAGCAAGAGACGATCGATCCCCTAGACCTCGGGCCGACGCCGAGGTCACCTCACGCGATCAAGGGGCAACACCGGATGAAGCGAATCTGGGGCAAGATGACGACAGTACTAGTCAGGCTGGGCTAACAACGTATGGTCCCACTGGTACAAGAGCTGGAATCTTGCCATCGGCGAGATTGCCCTCCTTGCAGCCAGAGAGGAGTGGGATTCCTACCCCGTCCACGGACTCATCCAATGCAGAGTTTAACACAAACCCTCTTATTGGTGGCGATGAGACGTTTGCGGTTGGGTCAGATGGCAAGTTTTGTAAGTTCTTCCAATTATTGTCTGTTACATACCTATTCTTACTCGTCAGGGTTCCTGGGTCCTACCTCGTCTTGGTCATTCTGTCGACGCGTCCTCTCCTTGATCTCCAGTCGCCTCCCCGAACACAATGTCCCTCCGGATCCCTGGACACTTGCTCAGTTCCAATTCAACTGGAGTCCTCTCGGTACGGACGAGTCACCCGCCATCAACGACTTGCCAGCACAAGACTATGCCACGTTCCTAGCTCACACGGTAAAATACCACTTGGGCACTCTATCACCTATCCTCGACGATGAGGTCTTCTTTGCGCGGATAAATGATCTATATAGCGACCCAGCCGCTGAGGTCAAACGCTCAAGGCTTTGGTACGCCCAGTTTCTTCTCGTTTTAGCTTTAGGAGAAGCCATTGTGAACTCGAGAGGAGCTTCAACTACCCCAGGAACTCAGTATGCATCGCGAGCCATGTCCTTGATTCCCAACTTTTTCCGTGTCAACAAGAACTCGATATTGGCTGTGGAGACACTATGCCTGGCAGCACTATACCTACAGTCATTGGACCTACGCCTGGAGGCATTTCAGACGGTAGGTTGACCCCTCCCATCTTGATCTCGTTACTGACCACAATTACTGTAAAGATTGGCCAGGCTCTTCGAATTTGCACCCTCGAAGGCTTTCACAGGCACGCGTCTCCAGCTGAAGTAGGACCAACACATTCCCGACGCTGCAACACCATGTTCTGGGCCACGTACATCCTCGACCGACACTTTTCGACCCTAGTAGGAGCACCAAGCTCTATACGCGATGAGGATATAACTGCAAAACTTCCATCAAAGACTGTGAACTGTTCCTGGGCTCTAGCCATGACACTCAACATTCGGCTTTCACGTTTGACAGCTGAAATTCTGGCGGGTGAGTTTTTCCCTGTGTATTTTCTCCATAACATATTGCTAAGAGGGAAGTGTAGGTGTATATGGCACAGATACCCAAGTCAGCGATACTCTCTTGAAGAAAACACAGTCAATGTTGCACAGCACGGCGAATCTCTCGAGCGAACTCAACAGATATCTGCAGACAAACGTCCACGGAACCACTTTCAAGTCGACATCAAGGATTGCGACGCGTCTGCTATTATCCTATCATCACGTACGTTTTTCCCATTCGCTCGTAGAAGAATGGCCATTAACATAAGTAGTGTATTGTGCTGACAACGCGTCCTCTCGTCATGTGTGTTTTGCAGAAGCATCTCGCCCAGGCGGTTGCAGATGAACCCATCCCTGAGGGGCCGGTTAGCTCTCTACTGCAGACGTGTGTAGATTCTGCATCGACGATTCTTGCCACTCTAAAGAACTTGAGTGACGCGGATCAGCTTGGTAAGTATTCTTCCATAAGAAGCAAGTCATGCCTAACAATGTCAGACTGCTTCATCCCATTTCAACTTGAGGAGGCTTTCTCATCTGCTTTCATCCTCCACGTCATCGCCTCAGTCGTCCCTGCCTGGATACAAGACAGACCCTGTCTGCCTGTAGCCTACCTGATTCTCAACAAGATGATAGCAGGCGGTAGCCACGGGGCTCGAATCCGCAAGATGGAGCTGCAGCGATTGGAGAGGATATTCTACTCGTATCTGCAGGTCAAGGCTGGAGAAGCAAACAACCAAACGTCACATTCTGAAGAGGCGCCGAGACTCTTTGATATGTCGAGAGTCGTGCAGCAGGATGATGACTCGGCTATGATGCAGGATTACTCTCCTGCTGATGATATGGCGGCATGGAATCTGTTGGACTTGCAGGACTCTTTCACGGTGTCACCGTCTGGGTTGCTAACCTTGGCTGAGGGGCTTGATTTGCAGAATTTTGTGTGAACCAAATGCAATTTGGCTGTTAGAAAGATACCAAAGATCCAACATGGTAATCTCGAATGATGTTATCTCCCATGACTTGCACGTGCCTACTTCTGGAATAGAAGAACATTGACTTGAAGCGCTCAAATTAAAACAAAGTTTACCTACGAAAACTCAACATCGCTTCAGTTGGCCAAGTCTCCGTATGTGAAGCCGCCCCTACCCAGCGGATCCTCATCTTCGACCACAAATGTATGAAAACCAGTATAATACGCAGAACCCTGCACTTCGACCACAACCGGTCCAGCAGCAAAACCCCCCTCCTCAATCTCCCTCCTCCCCTCCCCACGTATGACCGTG
Organism: Fusarium sp. NRRL 66088; assembly: GCA_013186415.1. NCBI lineage: Eukaryota > Fungi > Ascomycota > Sordariomycetes > Hypocreales > Nectriaceae > Fusarium > Fusarium sp. NRRL 66088. Next base: position 4,474 of record JABCKD010000722.1, on the reverse strand, counting down.
GCAGTAAATCCTTCCTTCCTTTTAAGCGTGTTGGACAAGAGACTGTGATAAGTCCACGACTGGCCAGGACCAAGTTCCCCTTTGGCGAATGCAACGGCATTCCTGGCTGCAGAGACGCTACCGGTAGGGGAACGATCAAGTACACCATCACCGAAGATGTAAAGTCCCGTCTCTACGCCTTCTGATCCCTTGCTGCGTTGACCTAGCCCTTTATCCGCGATCAAGACACCAAAGCAGGAGCTAGATTCACCGGTGGAAGGGTTGATAAAGTACTTTTGATACCTAGACTCTCCCAATGCCTTTTTTAGTTGCGACACGGCGTATTTCAGATCTTGAAATGGAACAGGTCCACCTTGGAACGTCTGAGGTGGAAAGCCAAGTTCGTGTAGCTGAGTCTGACAGCTAAAGGCGCTGCAATATGCAAGAGATACGTTGACGCTGGTTCGGCTGCCGAGCTCTGGCCAACGATACTCTGCAGGGATGACCACATTGAGATCGGTGGCGATAGCGAAGGATGGGACTGCGACGAAGGTGACTGGACGTGACGGGTCTGACCGTTGACCGTCTGCAGTAGTAGGTACCGTGGCCTTGACAAGCCCCCCAAGTGTGTGTAGAATGATTGTAGAGGTTTGTGTGATGGGATCATTCTCGACAAGGTGTCTCTGGGGAAAGATCTCAGGGTCGTGTATATCGATGAGGGCCCTGCTAACAGCAAGCGTGGCATGACCACACATCTTGCTGTAGCCTGCCCTATGAATATAGAACACACCCATGTGAGCTTCTCTAGATGCTGTAGACTCGGTGTGCGGTCTCAAGACAGCCCCAAACATGTCTGCATGTCCTCGAGGTTCAAGTAGAATGCGCTTCCGGATATAGTCGTAACTGGCTTCCGCCTCACATCTTTGTTCTAGAAGAGTTCCTGTCTGACGTGGGAAACCCTTGGTGACGATACGACAGGGCATGCCGACAGTGTGAGTCTCGATGCAAGAGATGGCGCCATTGGAATGACACTGGATGCTAGCGTCCACCGTCATGTTGAAAGTCTCGGTGTAGCGGAAGTAGAATATTGGAGGAGTGATCTAGGGACGAAACCAGGATGATTGCAGTTTAGGGAAGCTAAGCATAGGGGCCAAGCACGCAATTGAAGATAGTAAAGGCGAGATTTATGGACTCAAGTTTGAGGGGATGACGGCCGACCCATGGCGGACCGATGTTTTTGCCAAGTCGCCCCTGGTTTGTGATACGGCCCGACAATTCATGGCGATCATTTCATTAGAAGACAACCGTGTCGGATCAAACGATCATAAGGAAGCCTATCACATCATTTACGCTCTTTTCCACCAAAGATACAATCTATTGGGTCAGTTCATTAAGAAATCATACCTCAATTTGATCATGTCTTATCTCGTTCATGACATGTGCACGACGCTTATCGCAGCCAAAGATTGCGTGCCGATGATACAGATCCGACTTTGTCGGCTCGTCATCCAATCATGTTCTCATGTCGGGCCGCCCTTCGCCACTCCTTGACTCCTTAGCTTAATGTCGGCCCGGCCTTTACTGGGGTCTTCCCCAGACGCTATCAACCACATCGTTAATCTTGACCTTTTCGAAATGACATTATTTTTTGGGTCTCATGGGGTTATAAGGCCTTCTACCCCACGGTTCCATGGTCTGAGCATCTCCTTTGTATCAGCATCTCAAGACGAAACCCCCTTGCATTAACATGGACGCCGAACTGAAGAAGAACCTTGACATGGCTGTCAGCTCTGACACGACTGAAGGACAGGTCGATGTTCCGAGTCCTGCGAAATGCAGACAAGTTCGGATCAAGACTGACTTGGTCGTTATGCCTTTGATCACCATATCCATGACACTAGCATTCCTCGACAAGGTGAGCATTAACCCTATTTCTAAGAACCACTCTATCTAACTCATTGGAAAAGAATGCTCTGGCGTATGCAGCCATCTACGGTCTCAAAGAGGACACGAACCTAAAGAAACAAGACTATAGTTGGCTTGGCAGTATTTTCTACTTCGGTTACCTCTTCATGGAATTCCCCAACCTCTGGATCATCTACAAGTTCCCTGCTGGCAAGTACATGGGAGCCTGTCTCATGGCGTGGGGAATTAGTCTTGGTCTCATGTCCGTCTGTCACAACTTCGCTGGACTGGCGGTTATCCGATTTCTTCTTGGAGCGTTCGAGGCTAGTATACTTCCTTGTCTGATTTTGGTTAATTCGACTTGGTACCGTCGTGAGGAGCAGCCACTGCGAACTGCTTTCTGGGCGAATACTTTTGCAGGTGTCTTTGGAGGTATTCTGAGCTATGCCATTGGTCGGATTGACGGTAGCCTGTCGACTTGGAAGGTATGTGTACCTTTCCCCCTATGTCTTCTGTTCAAAGGCTGACGATGGTAGTACATCTTTATTATCTACGGAGCATTCACTCTGGTTGTGGGAATCGCCGTCTTCTTCCTACTTCCCAACTCGCCCGCTCAGGCTTGGTTTCTCAACGATGAACTCAAGTCTGTAGCTGTGCTTCGACTCGCCTCGAACCAGACCGCAACAGAATCAAGCACGGTAAGTTGACGCTATCCGGTCCAGGTGTTCCTCGCTAACCTTTTCCAAGAAACTCCGTTGGGGACAAATCGGCGAAGCTCTCAAGGACACCAAGTACTGGTGCCTAGCCATCTTCTTCATCGCCCAGTCCATCACGAACGCCGGAATTACAAACTTCAACCCTCTCATCATCTCCGGTTACGGCTTTTCACAAGCCAAGACTGTCCTGATGGCGACTCCTCAGGCCGCTGTTGCCATGGTTGCCCAAGCCTCAATGACGGCCGTTACACTCTGGGTGCCCAATATGCGATGTATTTTCTGGGTCATCTCTAGTGGTATCGCTATGGCCGGTGCCATTATGGTCAAGACTTTGGACCCGGTGGCTAATAGGGATGCTTCTCTTGCTGGAGTCTACTTGATGGGCTTCTACAACGTCTCGTGGGTCATGGCCCTGAGTCTTCAGTCCTCAAACGTTACGGGCATGACAAAAAAGAGTTTTGTCTCGATTTCAGCAGCTTGCTTCTACGGTATGCGTCATCGTCTTCTACCTCCAAGAACCCATCGCTAATGATCGCCCAGCCATCGGTAACATTGTCGGACCTCAACTCTTCCTTGAGAGCCAGCGCCCTCACTACAGCCTCGGCATCGGTGCGATGCTGTGCGGATTCGCAGTCATGATGGGCACTGGTACTCTCTACTTTATTATTTGCGCTATCGAGAACAAGCGCCGCGACCGAAAGCACGGTGCCGTGGATTCTGAAGGGACTCGGGTCACGGCTGGTCTTGACGCCATCCGTGATGACCTCACTGATAAGGAGAACAAGAACTTCCGGTATACTTATTAAAGGAAGCTTTACAGTGGGTCCTTAGAGTATTATGAAGTCATTATTACAATATAAACAAAAGACATCAAGTAATCCTACCTATGCTGAAGATGTGATACATCTGAATCTCTATGTGTCAAGTTGCATACAGCCACCTCCCCTCTGCCACCTTTCTATTGGGTTATTTAACGTAGTTAGTTCGCGATACACCTTGCTAACTTCTAGATATTTGACATTAGCATCTGAATAGAAAGTAGGTTACACGCCAAAATGAACATAAGGGACCCAATGCAATGGCCCGGTCTCGTCGTCAGCACACATAATATCTCTCGGCAATCTGTCGTGCCTTTCATCTCCGTCAGTTGCACTCCCGCCACATATCCCGTCTTGTAAAGGGAATTCGACCTCTGATACCGAGCTTATCGGCATGTTGAGCCAACGGTCCCGGAGTTGTCGAGTTGCGTTGTGTAGCCCCCGACATACCGATTCATCTGTCATGGATCCATCCCTCATACCTTCGTACGTGATCCTCGCCATGTCTACACATAATTCATCATTAACCTCCCATAGAGTACCAATGACGTGGCGAAAGCCCGCTAATTGGTAGGCGCTGATCAGATGAATGCTCTCGTCGACGAATCTCTGGTCCTTGATCCGGCCGGTTCCACACGCCGAGAGGTAAGCAAGAAAAGGCGAGTGCTCACGGAGGTTCATCTCGAGAAGATCAGCTACCGTTAGTGGGTTTTCTTTCCCATCTTCTAGAAGCAGAAGGCTTCTCAATGGATCGTGACCGTCTGTATGGCCATGGCCAGCGAAATGAAATACCTTGCATTGCGGCAAGTGTGCCATGATGTCATGTTTGTGCTGTCCTGGCTCAATAGGCTCCAGATGCATCGTTTTGACCAGGTCACGGATCATCTCTATCTCTCTGGCTGCGAAAGGAAGACTGGTCTGTCCTGGCGTATTCTCCATAGCGACGAGAAGCGCCCGAGCCGGGGCTGGTGCTGCAGCTTCTCGATTACGACGTCGTCGGCTCCATATGATTGTCTTGATAGATGAGCTGTACGACGACATGACCCTATCCAGCAC